>PVHP010038525.1:0-16816 GCA_004024765.1 Zapus hudsonius | reverse complement strand
AGAAAGGGTCAGTCCCCAGGAGGCTAGGCCAAAGTGGTACTTCCTCTAGCCAGAAGCCTGGAGACAATTAATAATTTTAATAAATCCTTAATTCTTTTGGGGGACATTATTCAAACTACCACAATCCACCCCTGGCCCCCAAAAGAATTATAACTATCTATATTATGTTTAGTCCAACTTTAAAGATTTCATAGTCTTATCAACTTTAAATTTTGTAAAATTAAAATAAGTTACAAAATTTTAACATATAATGGCATAGAGCAAACATTTGGAACTGTTGTGAGGCATAACAAGGAAAGACGGGGCCAAGGCAAACTCAACAAATATTAGTAAACATCCATGTCTGCCGTTTAAGTCCCACAGCACAGCCAGTGACTGACAAGTCTCTGGATTTTTTAATTTTGTCCCTCCAGCTTGGCTGAGTATTTGGGGAAACTTCCATCCCAAGTCAACAGCGCTCCATGGTAGTCCTTGCAAAGTCCTGGTATGTCCACATCTTCGGGTCTCCACTGCAACCCACGGTCCACCTTCCAATGGCTTCACTTGCCAACCAGGGACTCCACGCCCTGTTCCAAATACCGCATCTCAGCAGCGGCTCCTGGAACCGTGTGTACTTCACGACCCACTCCACGCATGCATTCCTCATGCTTCCAAAGGCAGTATCAGGTATGCAGGACACAGCCATGTTGTTAATTTAGGGACAAAAGAGACATGACCTTGAAGAACAGATTTCTTTTATTCAGTGATTTTCTTTCCAAAGAGTTTGCACAGTCCATCTTTCTGTCCTTCCTGGGTGGAAACACCTCAGGCATCTCTCCATCAATGTAAAGCAGTTGGGCCATAAACAAAAGCCAGTCTCTGGGCCAGTAAAATAACTTGCTTTGAGGTTTTTTTAACTTCAAATCTTAAATCTCAGTCCCATATCCATAGCCAAGCATACAGTCCATTTCTTAAGTTTAGCCTTGGTCAAACCCTCTGGGCATGGGCAGTAGGACGCATCCACCCCTTGGCCCAGGCACACACTTCTATCAAAGTTTTCTGCAGTCTCTCCTTTCCCTTAGAAAATTTACAAGCCAAGCCTCCAAATGCAATTCTCTCTGCACTGAGCATTTTTAAATTTTCACCAGAATAGTCCATAAAACTTGGCTTACCGCTCTGGAAGGCATTTTCAGTTGTAAGTATCAAATCTATGTCCATTCCTCCAGCACACAAGTTTCAGGAGATCAAAATCCACATGGTCAGATTTATCTCAGCAGATCACCCCACTCCTGGTACCAAATCTGTCGCAGTCAGCCACACGCCGCTGGGATAAATCTCCAAACGCACGATTATGGTAGGAAAATATTTATTGAGCAGATCCAGGGGAAGAAGTTAAGGGAAAAAAGGCTGGCCCCTTTCACAGATCCAAGCAGAGACAGACAGAAGCCCAGCACCAGCACCACAAGCAAACACACTGTAACACACTGATTCATAAAAATGCAGAACTCCAGGTCAGGGTTCCGGCTCTTTTGCATATCTTTCCTTAATATTTTATATCTAAATTAAAAAGGGTCAGTCCCCAGGAGGCTAGGCCAAAGTGGTACTTCCTCTAGCCAGAAGCCTGGAGACAATTAATAATTTTAATAAATCCTTAATTCTTTTGGGGGACATTATTCAAACTACCACCTGCAGGCAGAGATTGGAGTGTGTGACACAAGCAAATGGACACAGGCAGGAGCCATAGAAGCAAGAGGCATAGAACTGAGACCTCCTAGAAATGTGCAAGAAATTCAGTCTTTTTTTAAAATATTTTATTTATTTATTTGTTTTTCAAGCGAAGACAGAGAGAGAGAGAGAGAGAGAGAGAGAGAGAGAGAGAGAGAGAGAGAGAGAGAGAGAGAGAAAACACCAGGGCCACCACCTTGTGGGTCTGGCGTATGTGGGTACTGGGGAATTGAACCCAGGGCCTTAGGCACTGGAAGCAAGTGCCTTATCTGCTGAGCCATCTCTCCAGCCCAGAAATTCAGTCTTTTGAACAAACTGATTTTTCTTTCCAAGTGATGCTTAGGACTTCTTGCCTCTAGAAACATGATATATTATTTGTTGTTATAAGTCATCAATTTTGTGATGTGTTGTTATGAAATTTGCAGAACATTAATGTAAACTATAAGATTTCTTATTATTTTTAAAGATTATTTTAACAATAATATGTTTAAAACATGTTAATATTATTTTCATGAATTTACCATTAATCTAGTCTCAGTATTTTGCTCCCCCAAAATACTATGCCCATTAAATTGCAAAGGAAATTCTGATATATGTATGTTGCTCTCACTATTGATCAGAGCAGTTTTTCTTTTTAAAAGATGGTGACTCCTGGGGAGACTCACCAATGGCTGAGAAGAAGAGACCATTGAATGCTCAGAATTGAGACATCACTATTATGTTCTCCAAGGCTTACATGGAGGGAAGAATGGAGGAGCCAAACTATGGGTAGGTGTTTCCTGGAAAGCTGTTTTATATGGACATGAAGTGGACATTACATTAATAATATGGAGCTCAAGGCCTGTACAATATTGGACCCATGAATGTTCTGTCATGGTTAGTGGGAGAGGGGAAAAAAAGGCATGAAAACTAGAAGAAGGGAGTCAGTGTAAGAGGAACAGGGAAGGGGACTCAAGGTGACTTATAAAAATAATTATAAAAGTCATAGTAAGAAGAAAAGAAAAATCCTATTGTGTCTATAAACCAGTGGAGTAGATTAAGTTTCTGATTTAAGCTCAAACACACACACACACACGCACACACACACACACACACACACACACACACACACACACACACACACACACACACACACACACACACACACACACACACACATACACACTTCAGTTCCTGTAGGGGAATACCATATCTACATGAGGCTGAAAGGCCATGGGCGTGTGAGAAAGAAAAACTTGAAAACATGTGGGAGAAATATTCAGACTTTCCATTAATCATGGGTTTGGAGGAGAATAAAATCAGGAACCTGGGTGTTGGAGTCACACAGAGAAAATAGATTCTTAAATACTATATGTGGTACAGTGTGTACAACTTAACTATGCCTTGTTATTCTGCTTAGGTTCCCATATCAAAATCCTGTGGACTCTGTGTATTGCAAAACATTTATTTCTCACAGTTCTGGGGGCTCAGAAGTCTAGTATCCCTTAAGCCAGTAAAGCTGGTCCCTGGTACCGACCATTTCTCTCCTTTCGTGTTGTTGAACAGTAATGTGCACTTGTCAGCAATAGAAACTGGAGGCTGCTTTTAAGCGTGCTCTCCTGACCCTTTGGTATAAATGTAGTTACTTACTCTGAACTTTGAGAATGGATAAAAGTGTCGCTCCCAGCCCTTGAAAGAGTTCAACTTCCATCCCGTGAAGTTTCTACCTGTCTTTGGATGTCCATAGTCTGTGGGTGTCAGTCACTTTTGGCTTTTAGTCTTGCTGAGATGTCCATCAAAAGTCTGTTTTACATCACACGATCTCATGAGGGTGACTTCCTATGTTGCCCTGTAGTCTGTGCTGTCAGTAAATATGCTTCTAGTCTTTACTCACATTCAGAAATTTATAGGAACAAATATTCGGGAAATCAAGTTGTCTCTGTAGGGTATTTGGAGAATGAAGACCAGCACAAGGAAATCCCACTGTCTGAGCAAGAACCAAAGAGAATTCCAAAGCCCTTAGAGAGTATGGGCCTCAGCAAACACCAGTAATTATGGATTCTAGTCATTTCTCAAAATTCAAGTGAGCTGACTTCCTGATGACTCTCACAGAAGGCAGCCATCATGTCAAGAGGAAACTTGAAGAGCAATCCTTCATTTTCTTTTCATTTTCATGAAAAAAAAAAACTTAGCATAATGGAAACTGATAAGAGAGTCAAATCACTGAAATATGAAAATCACAGAATTAGCATTTATCCAAATTCTTTGGTTCAGCCTACCATGGAAAGAGTTTGTTCTAATCACATCAAGTCTCTGCTTCGTGACTGGGGAGTTTCCTATGAGCTCAAGCAGCTTTTATTCTTACAGGTAAAAATCAATGACTGGACCAAAGAATTAGACCCAGGAAAAACCTTTAAAGGTTCTGAGAAAGAACCTCATCAACATTTCAAATTGTCACCCTTATAAAACAGGCGTTAGTATTAAATCTATGGGAATTGGTCAAACTGATGACCACCTCCTTATGTCTCCTGTTTGAGGAATTCAAGTTTTGATCTCTAAAATGCTTGTTTGGCAGTTTGCAGAGCTGCTTCCCATTCTCTGAAACTAGCCTCAGGAGGGAGACATGAAGCTACCACCTTTGTAAGATCTGCATTAAGTTAATTATATCCATAATCTTCACATTGGAGTTTACTGTCACTGTGGGCTCAGCTCTATTATTTGGAGTACAGAAGTTATCTAGCATTTAGCAGATTTGTTTCCTTTCAGGATTACTCAATTTCCAATTTCAGATGTCTTTGTGAAGATATATTATCTTCCTAATAAATACTTGTACCGAATAGCTGTTTTGTTCTCATACAATTTGCTGAATGTGAAGCACTTTTGGAATTAGCATGCAAATTCTCTTGGTACCACTCAAAATTCTTTGCTCACTCTGATCCTTCAAAAGAATATTGGGATGGTTAATACAGTGAAAGTATTGGGGAATCTTTATGAAATATTAGTTGTGTAGAACTGTAGAAGCAGTGTGGTAGAGTACAAGCCACAGAATGACATAGTAACAACACACTTAAGTTTAAATATTTCAGGGCAAGTGACAGAGATGACAGAATGACAGAGTTCTGTAATCTCTTCCAGCGCATGATGCCACAGACATCCTAATGCCTCCCTTATCAACAAAGACGTGTTAAGTCCAACTTTCTTTAATGTCACACAAGATCATATTGAATCATTATCTCTTGTGACTCTTAATTTTCACCATTTGTAACCCACTGAATTCCCTAAACCTTTGTTAATAATTATTCTCTATTGATGTTCAAGTTCTATTATTTTGCATAAGAATTCATGTAAATATAAGTGTGTATAAAATAGATCTTCATTATTTGCACATTCTATTCATTCATCTACTCTATCTGTGAGGGACTGGTTCTTGGGGTGCTTTGAATATCAATGTCCATGGATATTTACATTCCTTATACAAAATTGGAGTTATATCTGTACATCACCCATTCAGATCTTTCACTGTACTTTAAATAATCTCCAGAATATTTATAAAAATCTGCTGCAGCCTATGGGATATATGCATAAATAGTGTATTATGTGATTTAAAGAAGAATGACAAGGAAGAATAGTCTGCACAGATTTAAAAAATTCAATCCATATTTGGTTGAACTCATGAATATAAACTATGAGCTATCAAGTGCAAACTCGTTATCAAATGTTCAAATTACTGGAGCCACATTTTGGGACCTAACATCTAGGTAAGAAATAAAGTTTGCTCAAAAGTATGGAACTCAGATCTAGATATGAAAACCATAAACATTCAGGATGTAATAAAGCTGATTTTCTGAAATGCATAAGGCCTTTATAAATCTACAATCATGCTGTGTTAGAATAAAAGCGGCTTTGGAAAGCCACTCTTACTGTGTTTCTTTTTTTTTTATGAGGAATTTCAGATACAGAAAGTGTCTAAAAGTGGATATAAAGTAATTTCCAGACATAATGACATTACATGAACTCATGCAGATTTATTTACATTAACCTGAAAAAAATTGGATAGAACTTCTAGGAAACTAGAAAGAAATGTGTAGTTAAATAAGTAATTAAACCTATACATGTTATCCACACTAACATAAGACATTTAAATTAACAAAAAGTGTTTCTTACCTTAAGCTTAGAATTGACATAGGTCAGCTAGAGCTGATCTTATCAAAATCTGTTTGCAAATCCATAATTAAATCCATACGCAGTGGCGGCTACATAAAATATTGCCCCATGGTATTAAGCTTGGTTAAGGATTAATTAGATGAAAAGCTTCTAAGACTTATTCAGTCAGATAAAAAATGATAATTTGGGAGTCTGAAGAGCAGATTTATTTTTACCATAGTGTTTTTTTAAAGAAAGTTTTAATTATCGTTTTTTATTTAAATGTAAAACTGTCAACTTAAAATACAGAGGAAAAACAGTTCAGTTGAGATGCAATGTCTACATAGCAGAAAAAAAAAAACTTCTACCATGCAATTAAAACATTAAAAATGGGTAAAAAGCATAGCATTACAGATGTTGCAACTCAACATAATGATCCCATTTTTCCAAAATTCAGGCATCATTTGCTAATTTAGATGGATATTTCCCTTCAATATATAACTTAAAAGCAGAAAGTGATGTTAGTGTCCCTTGGGCTAAGGGATTCCTGACTACCCCTCTTCCCAGGGAGACACTGAATAAAGAATTACATATAGATCAGTTTTCTCCAAACAGAGCAGTAATGTAATTGACAGAGTCTTACACACCATAAAACTGTGAAAATAACTGCATCAATGTTTGTTGGAAAAACAAAATGAATTATCTCCACCTTAAGCATAGTACCTTAAATTCTGAAACGAAAGAAAATACAAAACAAACCAAAATAAAAATCTTCAACTTGTATCTTCAGAGAGAATGAAGGCTTGTACCACACATATAGTATGCCAGAGGGCTTGACTCTTATAACGTTGGGCTTGAGGGTTGGCAAGGGCACAACATCAGAGGATTTGCCTCAAGCACAATGAACCAAAGGATATTTTGAACCTCAGTAACATGACCAAGAGCTATAGCACATGGGATCAGACAAGCTTACAAGTTAACCTTGGCAAGGATTTGGTTGTAACTTTCTCCAGCAACTCCCTGAAGGACCCTACAATGTAATAACAGAAAGTCAACATAGCAAATAAAGAATAAAACTCATCTAGTCTAGACCAGAGGAAAACCATTCCCTATGCCTTCCTCCCAGCTTGCTCCAATAATGATTCTAGCCCTACCATCTCCCTGTGAGCAAGAGCCTCTGACAGCAACAAGAGGAAAACACTTTTACTGTCTTTTTCCTCTGCCTAACTGCTAATATAATTTCTTTTGCAGTCTCTTCTTAGAAAGAGACACAGAAAGACTTCCTCATGCCTGAATGGATAAGGATTGTGCCTTCCTTCTTGGCTTACTTCAGCAGTAATGCCAGACCAGAAAACTTCTATTGCAGAGAGGGTATGAGAGACATGTGCTTGCTCAATGGGAGAGTGGTGGGTCCTGCATTTACTACACTGGAATGTTCTAGAAATACATTTAGATCTATACAATCTGCCTGGAAATATTTCTACATGTATTAAGTAGTCCACTTGGTGCAGCCTCCCTCAAGCTGGTTCCTAAATCACCAAGCTATGAGAGTCTAAAATCCAGAATCCCCAGGTCACCGAGAATAAGAAAGCAAGTTGGATTTATAGGCATTGGGCTGGTATGTCCCCAGGTTCTGTGTGAGTAGTCTAGGTGAGCATGGAGCTTCTCTCTGTGACATAAGCAAGTGGAAGGTAAATTGTGGCTATTATCTTCTTTACTGAAAAAATAAGTAATAGAATCACACTAATAATATTCCCATTCCTAGCTTCACACCTAGACGAACACTTCCACGACAAATCATACTTGAAAATCTATAAATTGATATGATCCATAAAATGAAGACAGAAGGACAAGGGGTTCAAAGCTCTTACAATGTCCGGCCAAGTTTAATAGAGAGGGACAGATCTGGCATTGGACTAGTCCACAAAAAAAAATATATATAATAAAATGACAATGGTAAGAATTTAATTATCAATTACTTGTCAATACAAATGGGTTAAATTTTCTGATCAAGATATCAAGTGGCTTTAATGGGTAGAAAACCAGATTTATCTGTATGCACTTTACTTTTAGAGGACACATATAGACTGAAAGTTAAAGAAAGAAAAATGTTATTAAACAAAAATGAAAAGAATCTTGGAAGACCCTAGCTATAAGACTTAAAGAATAAAAAGGAACAGAGGGTACCCATATGAGAAAGGAGTTCTGGTTAAGATGACAGAATAGGATCTCACCAAAGAAACCTGCTGGGTTGGGGAAGGAGGAGGAGTCAAGATAACACACAATACACTCTTCTACCATAAAGTGGAGCTAAGAGCTTCCAGCAATCACACAATCAGCAAGGATTAGGCTTCTAGGCAGGGGCCAGTAGGAAATGCCTCTATTCACAATGCCCAGCCAGAGCCATCAGGAGCAAAACTATGGGGAAGGGATTCTCCCACTCACATCATACTTGCAAGATCAAAAAGCTAAAAAGAGAAATCAGCATGGTCTATCTAAGCAGCTCAATCACAACCTCATATAGTTCCACATTGCCCCCTCCCCCAGACACCAGCACCAGGAACCTCTGGAGATCTCAGGGCACCAAAGGATCAGAGCCACCCCTCTAGCACGCAGTGTCCAGGACAGCTTATCTGAAAAGCACGATGACCTAACCAGCTAAGCAGAGCTCATAGTGCACCATAGAGGGAAGCAGATCCACACTCAAAATCAGATAGAAAGTGACAGCAAAATTGAACTGGGCTCTATTACGTGAGGGCAATACATCCCCCAAAGCCAGGAATATAGGCTTGCACTCCAAATGCCAATTGTGCCTTCCAGATCAGGGCATGTTGCTAAAGAAAAGAATCACAGGGAGAGAAAGAATTCAAATCCTAGCCCACCAAGGGGGGGGTATACTAATGTGTTAAATCTGATGTACCTTTGGTCTTCTTTGCCATTGTTAAATAAGTTGTCCAGTGGTAGTGACCACTGTGGTAACTCAAAACTCACCAAAGTTCTGAGAAGGAACAGTGTTCAAAACTAAGTGAGACATCTTTATTATAGATTTCAAGACTCAGGGACCCTTGACAAGTGGGGATTAAGATCATGGTATATTGTTAATGTTCAAGGGAGTTGTCATGAAAATGTTTTTAAAAAGAGATGAAATGCTTTTCTCTCTTTGTTTATCACATGATCTTATGTACAGAAAAGTATACATTCCATGATAGAAAACGGTAAAGACTCCACCAAAATATTTTTAGAACTGATAAATTCATTTAAAATTTCAGGTTATAAAATCAATACACAGAAATTAACTGCATTTCTACATGCTATTAGTCAAAGGTCTTAAAAAGAAATCAGGAAAGCAATCCCCTTCACATTAGCATGGGAATAGATCTGAGTATTTTCACCCAAATAGATAAAAGAGGTGTACATTCAAAACTATGAAACATTGATAAACAAAATTTAAGAAGGCCCAAGAGAATGGGCCTTCTACACATTCAATTCAATCCTTTTCAAAATCCCAATCTTATTTTTTTCAAAGAAATAAAAAATAATATTTTTATCATAGGAAACACAAGAGGAATCTTTGATAGTTTTCAGTCACCCCAACTACCCAAGACAATCAACCCAAGAGGAGGATATATTTGGTTTGGCTCATAGTTTCAGAAGTTTCAGTCCTTGAGTAGTTGGCCCCATTGCTTTTGGTGGTGTGATGTGACAGGAGCATCTGTTAACCTATGTCATCAGGGAACCAAAGAGAGAAAGAGGAAGGAGCAGAGATCATAATAAGTGCTCACGAGAAAGCTCCCATAGGCCTCTTCATTTCCACCACCTCCTAATAATGTCACTGGCTGGGAACCAGTCCTACAACACATGGGCCTTTGGGAAATATTTCCTATCCAAACTCTAGCAGCTCAAAAATAGCCAAAGCAATACTGAGCAAGAGAGCATAACTAACTGTAGGGGTCAGCTACTTGCTTTCAAAATAAATTATGTGGCAATTATAATCAAAACAGCATGGTGCTGGCATTAAAGTGTGGGATATGAAATACACACATTAAAAACAAAACAAATATACTTAACGAAAGTAATAAAATCAAAGTTCCAGGAAGAAATAAAATTTCATCCATGTGGTCTATTGATTTTCTACAAAGGAATTAAGATTGCACAATGGGGGAGACATCATGTCATTAGTTTAGTAAGGAGTTCAGGGAAACACGGATTTCCAGGTGGAGAGAAAAGACAGCGAACCTTTGGCATATACCATGTAAAAATCCACTCAAAGTGGATAAAAGACCTGAACCCAGGGCCCCCTATTTGTAAAAACTAAATAGAAGAAACCATAGAGTTAAGAAAAAATTGTTAAATACTTTAGAATATTGATATTTCATTTATATAACTTAGGGGAGTAAAGAGGCAAATATAATTAAAATCAATGAAATTAAAAATAAAGGAAAAACTAATTGATTAGACTATTAATGTGAACACTTTCTTTAGGTCCTAATTGGTACCAAAAATAAAAATAAAAACTCAAATAATATAAAAGCTATTGTACTAAATAATGTAACTCATTATGGACAATAAATATATATTAAAAAAAAGCTATTGTTTATAGCAATCCAAATCTTCTATGTGAATATTGATCAAAATTTTCTAAAAATTATGAAATGTTTCCTATTTTCATTGGGTTATTGACAAGGTACAGGATAGCAATATGTAGATAGAGACATTACCAATGAATAAATAAGCATGTTGAGCCAATAAATATTCAAAAATAATAACTCAAAATACTACCAAATTTTATTTATAAGGTTGAAAATTAAAATAAAAAACAATTGGAAAGAAGGCTTAGCAGTTAAAGTCAGTTGGCTGAAAGCCTGGTGGCCCAGGTTCAATTCAATGAAAGATGGATGCCAAAGTGGCCCAAGCATCTGGTGTCAGGTGACTTTGGCATGCTTATATTGTACATGTACCAGCACACATACACACGTGTGATTAAGATAAATAAATAAATGAAAATAAAAGAATAAATTATAGGATGTTAAAACTATTATGCACTACCAAATATCCTCATCCACCACTCACTGAAGTTTAATTGGATCCAATTCATTACAACTTTATATTGATATTTTTCCCAGGAAAATATTCAACATTATAATCTTCAGAGCAAACACATTGACTCACTCCAATCACTTTGTCTCCCTCAGCCTATTTAAACCTTATCATAAGCCTAAACTAGATCTTACTGTCACTGTTTATCAGGTGAGAAAATGAATGTAAGAAACTCAGTCCTGGGCTGGTCACCCTTTTCTCATTACTTTTTCTTTCTAGCTCTCATTTAATTTAACTTTTCTGCTAATTATCCACAATGGGAGTTTTTCAACTCAATGACTTCATAACATCTTGACCAAATAAAAAATAGATGAGGAATATATGTATATACATATATAGTATACTTATATAAATATGCATGCATATGTGTATATATAGATATATAAACATACACTCATATATTTGTTTTCTCCTAGCACATTGATAGGTTAACACCAATTTATGAGCATCACTTGTTAAATTTTCTTAAAGAATGTGAGCTGCTGTTTAATATTGAGTTGTATAAATCTCAAATTAAATGCAGGTAATAAATAGTCAAAAGTCATCATTTCATAATAAATTTGGTATGATGTACTGACAGTTGTGGCTCTCTATTATATCCGTCTTGTAGAAACACTAAATAATGGTTCCCATGGAGCATCTTTTTCCAATTTCGAAAGCAGCAACATTGCTTTGGTAGCCTGACAATTGGCATGGAGGTGATATTTTCATCAGACATCAGCAAACTCCAAGTGAGAAGATGATTTATTGTTTTGCCTATTGTGTAAATTTCAGAGAGAGCTGAAGAAAATGTAAATAAAGCAAAATAAATTTAGAACTGTGTCAGTCTGAAGCTTTTATATCAAGAATAGCACAAATAAGTAAGGGAAATGCTCTTCCATTAGTTGTAATTTAATAATAAATTAAAGAAGTCACTAACTTTTACTGACAAATGAGTGAAGACTCCTTACTTCAAACTTTCTTTGCATATTCACAGAAAGCATCACTTAAAATTGATATCAGAGGTACATTCGTTTGTCATTGAAAACTCTTGGCTGGCTACAAATATTTTAAAAATTACCCGATATGACATATACCATAAATATCTATAAAATTCAATGAGTAGATTGAATTTATAATGAGGCTATTGGGTATTAAACTATTATATTTGTAAATTTTGTGGCATGTATGTTTTATATTTATCAAATTCAATTTAAAACATATACTTTTATTCCTCTATGAAATTGGTAATTGATTCTTACCAGCCTACCATTGCATTAATACAGTGATTTCAGTTCACGTTTACTTCACTTTTGAAGGTTTTTAACTTAATTGCAGGTTGTCCTTGCAGTTGATTAGAAAAATATAGAATAGCCCAAGTAAAAAACAAAAATATATATTTCATTATATATAGCATTTTTATTATACATCTTATTTAGAATTAATATATAGTGTGAAAATGATTTCAATTATAATGACATACTATGAGCATTCATCATTTGCTTTAAGTATAGCTTTAAAATACTTTAAAGGACCACTACCCTTCAACAAGCTTTTATTTAAAATTCGTCCAGTTTCACATCTTTCTTGTTTAAAAGAATACTTATATGTTTTAATTCTAGTTTACTTTAATTCAAATCTTTTTTTTTTGCAGTCATGAAAAAAAAACAGTTATTGAGGGCAATAGTGTCTGAAATTCAAAACAATCATAATTAACATTCATTTTTGGAGAAACTGTGTTTTGTTTCAGAATTTTGTACTTTATATGTTTTTTTGTTTTGTTTTGCTTGTATTTGAGATAGATGTTTAATGCTTTCTCACTTAAAACCACCAAAGACAATTTTTGTTAGTTTGACAAAGTTATTAATATCAAAACTTTCAGATTTCTGAAAAACTATAACTTAAAAAAAAGTCCCACAAACCTTTCAATTTTCAATATAGAAAGCATCTAGAGCATTCGATTTTAGAATCTGAGATGTTTACCAGGGTCTCCCTCTGGGATGTTAGGGAAGTGAAATTTCCTGACAAGGTATCATAACCCCACTGAAAGATTGCTAGGTCAGAAATTAAATGTGATTAGGGGTGAGAAGATCAGCTGGAAAATGAAGAATTAAAAGTGACTGTGGCTTCCTGGAGGAAAGCCCAGCACCCACAATTACTATCAGACACCTAGTATTCTCCTAAATGCCCAGGTGCCCCTGCTAGTATGCCTGCAGCAAGAACCCCACTGCCTGGGAAAACCTTGCTCATTTTTCTAATCTCAACGAAGCTTCACTTTGACATGGAAGTCATTCATATTCTCTATCTCTCATACACACAGAGAGAAATCCCTTGTCCGTTATTTAGATTTTATCATAGCTTTTTATCACAGATACTGAAAGGCCTACCCCCTGGTAATGGAAAATGTTGCCTTATTTGATGTAGGTGTTTTGCAAATATTATTTAACTGGATTAAATTTGGGTTTAAACTATGTACTATTGCTCTCATTGTAGGGGCAGGGGGTATTTTTACATAGAAATAGATACAAAGTGATGGTTAGATAATGGCAGATGCCAAGATTGTAACAATGAAACTTCAAGCCAAGAAGCACCAAGGACAACTGACCATCAACAGAAGCTACAGAGAACAGGGAGAGATTCTCCCTTAGAGTGTTCAGAGGGAATAAATTAGCATCCCTTATGTTAACCCGGTCAGGTATAGCAGACAGCTCTAAGAAACAAATACAGCTCAAATAATCTCTTCCTCATTCATTCATATAATGAACACATTTCCTAAGCAGATGTACATCAGGAAGCATCTTTTGCTTACTCTCCTCTTGCCCCTCTACTAATCAATACAAGCCCTTCAGGAGAGGAACTTTATCATTACATTCTCTGTAGCCTGCCCAATTATACACACAGTAGAGAATGCTAATAAATAATGGTTGATTAAATGATTAAATGCCACTCTGGATCTTTCCAAGTGAGCATCTTTTTAAACTTACTTACATCTCTTAGTAAAGAGCTATATTCAAAGAGATTTTGAAAAAAGAGAGAGCAGCATTAAGAGGAATGGCAATCACAAGTCTATCAGAAGTAAAGAAAACAGCGGAATATGTGCATTTGAAACAAATAGAGCTTAGATTTTTTCCTTGTTGTTCTCATCAACTATGCAAATAAAATGCCATTTCTCTTTGATTGTCTGATGTTCTTTACTTCATCAACATAAAAGCAGCCAAATGGACTTTCAATGAACTTGAAGGATATGCTCTGAGAAACAATAGAGCAAAACAAATAAGCTGCAGCCCCAAAGTTTAACTGTTATAGTTTGGATGGCTGCTTCCCCATCCCTTGGAATGACCTTGAAAACACATTCTGTCTCTCCAGGCCTGGAGTTCCTACTTTACAAAATGAAATTTGTCACTGTGACTTACACATGCATGGAGCCTACAGGAGGATCCAAAGAAGTGTGCCTTTGATGTGTTTGACTAGATCAAATCTCAATCAATACTTGAGAGGCTGAGGCACATGTTTTAGACCTTGTCTCAAATAAACAAGGTTGCAAACAAACAAACAAACAAACAATTCCCCAAGTTAGTAAGACACAGATAGTATGGCTTGAGCAAGAGACATGGGTTTTCTCAGTACCCCCCATGTTGTCAAAAGAAATGAGTATCCGTAAACAAGGTCACCCCAAACTCATTTTCTCCAACTAATACTTATCCCTCAAGATTCTAAGTGATTTGTGCCAGGAACCTTCAGACACCAAAATCATTGTATGACCAAGTCCTATATATAACACTGCATAGTGTTTGCTTATAAATGACACACATGATTCATTATAATTTGAATCACCTATACATTATTTATAAGAACTAATACAATGTGTAAATGCTATGCAAATTACTGTTATGATGTATTGTTGATGGAATAATAAATAAGTCTGCTCATCATCAATAGAGATATAACATTTTTTCAAATATGCTTGTTCTACAATTGGTTGAATCTGTAAATGTGTTACACTGCATATGAATATGAAAATGTACAGACCAAATGAAGTAATGATTAAGAATTCCTATAATAACAGTCACACTATGGTATAGTTGGTGGTATAGTTCTCATTGTAACAAAAGTAGTCATTATAGCAATCATAGTGGTCATTAATGATAGAGTCAGACAGATAATTTTTATTTATGGCATCATTAGGTGCAACACCTGGTATTAATGTAGAACCAATTTAGAAAATGTACAAAAGTGAGTGAATTAAGAATCTTAGCTTTGTCAAGATTTCTAGTTCTATTTTTTGGAAACAGTGTGATTATCCAATGCATGCATATCATCAAATCAGAGTAATTAGCATTTTTATCTCCTTAAACATTGTTCTTTTATTTATTTTCAGAACCTATGAATTCATGTGTCTAGCTCTTTATTAAAATACAGAATACATGGAAAATTGTAGTCCAATTTGCTATCAAATTCGAGAACTTATCTTTCCACTCTAATGGTATATATATATATATATATATATATATATATTTGGTTTTTTGAGGTAGGGTCTCACTCTAGCCCAGGCTGACCTCGAATTCACTATGTAGTCTCAGGGTGGCCTTGAACTCATGGTGATCCTCCTACCTCTGCCTCCTGAGTGCTGGGATTAAAGGTGTGTGCCACCATGCCCAGCTTCTAATGGTATTTTGATGCCCATTTTCAAGCTCTCACCCTTCCTAGTCTCTAGTAGTCACTAATGGCCCCTCTTCTTTGGAGTCATCCTTTTCAATTCCACATACCAATGGAGGAGGATAATGAGGTAATTGTCTTCCTGGTGGTGGCTTATTTCATTTAATATTTTCCAATTCCACTTATTTTGATATAAATAACAAATAATTCAATGTTTTTCAAATTGGTGACTAATTTTCAAATGTCTCAAATGCTACATGTATTCATTCATCTGACAACTGACATGTGGATGATTCTATATGTTTGCTATTATGTACTATAAAGAACATGAGAACACAAGTATCTCTTTGATTTCATGATTTCATTTCTTTGTGTATATATACCCAGATGGTGGACATCTGAATTAAATGATAGCCTTTGTCTTTGAGGGAACCTCCCAATTTTTTCAATTATGGATCTACTGATTTATAGTCACCAGGAGTGTGGAAGAGTACCCATTTCTCTGCAACCTGTACAGTGTAATTTAATATGTACTTATTTTGTTATTTTATTTCAGTTTTCTTTATAGTAGTCATTATGACTTGAATGAGATGACATCTCATTGAGTTTTCAGTTACCTGGAAGTAATCATCAAGGATCTGGAGCAGTTATGATGCAATTGTTGGAATCTTGTAGTTCTTCTTTGGACACATGTCCATTGAGAATACTGAGCATGTTTAGGTAAAGTATTTTTGTTGTTCCTCATTGGAACTGACAGGCTTGTATCATTTTTTATGCATACAACTAACCCGTTTTTCTGGCATCATTAATTGAGAAGAAATAGTCCTTTATCCAGTGCATGTTGTCAGACATTTATTTAAGAACAAGTGACTTTAGACTTGTGGTTTGTTTTCAGATTTTTCATACTAGTACCTTTGGTCTATACAGGTGTTGGGTTTGTGTATGCTAGTTAAGTTCTTTTTTCAAATGAGAGCTTCTGAGCCCACAAATTATAGGTCACATACTCCAATGACAAGGAAGTCATCTCTTGAAATCAATGTATATTTGATTACAAAAAATCCTGGGCCTGGGGAAGTCAATCAACAGCCATTAAATTTGGCCAAATATTCCACTCAGTGAGGGGGAACCTTTGATTGGAAATGGGGATTTAGGGCAAGATGCACCGGATCCCATACTCTTGGGCTCCCAAGAAAAGATGCACTATGCGAACGTCTGACAGGGAGGCTACTAAAAATAGAAACTAGGTAATCCAGAATGG
>PVHP010038523.1:0-16915 GCA_004024765.1 Zapus hudsonius | reverse complement strand
GAGTGCTGGGATTAAAGGCGTGCACTACCACGCCTGGCTCTCTGTACCCTTTCTTAAGCACTGGTCCTCACTGTGATTTCTCTTCTCCTTTCTTCCTTCTGTCCCTGTCTCTCCCTCCCTCCCTCCTGCCTCCAAAGGGCAGGGACCAGGGTGCAGCTCTAACCAGAGCCCATGCGAGAGCCTGGGCTGGGCCTGTGGATGGAAACTAATGGCATTATGCAATCACTCAGGGAATTCGGCTGCAATTACCCCTTGGTTGTTTTCTCCAGGATGACCACATGCAGAACACCGAGAGAGGAGAGAGGAATGAATCACCAAGTGAATTAGCTAGAAGGCTCTCTAATTAGTGTTGTAATTTTTCATGGAAACACTAATGAATATGAAATAATGTGGTCACAAAACCACCAGGACAATTAATGCTTGGGAGTAATTTGGGGTCAGGAAGGAGAGTGGAGACTGGTTAAGCGGGCTGGCACGGTGACAATTCAGAGGACACATTAGCAACTATGGTATCTCAGAAAACAAGCAACCACGGGTGTCTGTAAGTTTCCTTTCTTGTTAATGCTCTTGAATGGCCCTTCAGGTAGAGGATTGAGACCCCCACTGGATGGATCTGAGCCCTTCAGGGAGAGGAGTGAGACCCCCACTGGATGGATCTGAGCCCTTCAGGTAGAGGATTGAGACCCCCACTGGATGGATCTGAGCCCTTCAGGGAGAGGAATGAGACCCCCACTGGATGGATCTGAGCCCTTCAGGTAGAGGATTGAGACCCCCACTGGATGGATCTGAGCCCTTCAGGGACAGGAATGAGACCCCCACTGAATGGATATGGGGAATGTGATAGAGTGACAGGCTTACGGCAGCCAAGATATGAAAGAAGCAGCCATTCTGTCCTCTGCACTGGTGGCTTCATGACCACTTAGGTGTCCATGAAAATGACTTTCTCCTAGGACACGTGCCAGAACATTTTATCCAATGAGCCATCTTCCCGGCCCTGCGTTTTCAAAGTATTAATATAGTGCTTAGAAAATGCCAACTCGCCAATTGCATCCCTCCCACCAAAAAGAATCAGTAGAATCTCCGTGTCAGCCAGGATAAAAGAAGAGGAGGACATATTTTTCTATTTCTGCATTGGGGTAAGTGGAACAGAGATAAGGCCTTACTTCTGTAGGACATCTGGACTCACATCTCTTCCACTGAGGAATGAACTTGCTGATTATTTATTTTGCCTTCAGCCCCAAGCAGGAATCCTACCCCACTGGCCACACGAATAAGATTTCTATGTGCCCCAAAGAAAGCTTGCAGCCCTGAGGTGGACTCTGCAAATAGAAGACCCATGACTCCATCTAGCCCATGGAAGAAGTGATGGGTTTTGTTCACAATTCTCAGCCTCCGCTGCTAAGAAGAAGGCACAGAACACAAAGACTGCAGTGAATTCCAGGGTCGACAAGCTTCCTGAGTAGTGACCACTTGTTAGGAACGCCAGCAGTTGACACCTGCCCACATCTCCGGCAAGCATGCGCTCTTCACGTTGGACTTTATGTGCATGCAGAACAATCTGGCTAAACAAAGTTATCTGCCCGATGGAACTCAGAAATATTCCTCGATTTAATTTTAAACAGACCTTGAAAGTAAAGGCTATCTAATTACGTGAGTAATATAGAACACAATGAAATGACCATCACAATTGCTTCCCAAGGTCCAGAATGTTTTCCTCTCAGACCATAGAGAGCGGCTGAGACATTTCTGTGAGTCCCATGTCCTGGAATGCAGGCTTGGAAATCAATGGGATCACCTCTCTGAATTAAGTATGCACAACGAGAGAAGCCGAGATCCATATAAATCAGCTCAAGTGGCCCTCTGTGTATCAGGCCATTAGAAGAGCAGCCGAGGAGATGCAAAGGAGCACATTATCTGGGGGCACCTCACTAATGGAAGACATCCCTTAACACCTGCACGGGGAAATCGCGATGAAACTGTCAATTATTATTTTTACATTGCTTATGACCTTTTAAAAAATGGTGTGGTCCAGAGGTGTAACCTGGGGTCTAAGAACAAGACAAAACTTAGAGGTAGGGACACAAATGAGTATACCTTTTTGGGGGGGGAGGGTTGAGGTAGGGTCTAGCTCTAGCCCAGGCTGACCTGGAATTCACTATGTAGTCTCAGGTAGGCCTCCAACTCAGTGATCCTCCTGCTTCTGCCTCCCAAATGCTGGGATTAAAGGTGTGTTCCATCCCCCCCCCCCCCCCGTGCGGGGATTAAAGGAGAGCTCCACCACGCCCCCTAGTGCTGGAATTAAAGGAGAGCCCCACCAGGCCCCCTAGTGCTGGGATTAGAGGAGAGCTCCACCACGCCCCCTAGTGCTGGGATTAAAGGAGAGCTCCACCAAGCCCCCTAGTGCTGGGATTAAAGGAGTGCTCCGCCACGCCCCCTAGTGCTGGATTAAAGGAGTGCACCACCACGCCCTGCAATATCTTTTAGAAACTGTAGCCAAATTGCTTCAATATTCCTTGGCAAAATCCTAGATGGTGTATGCACATTGTTTAGGCTTTGTCAGCACAGAATAATCAAGACTGAGCCAGATGCTTTAATGTCCACAGGCATGACTCGGACTTTTGTTTCTGAATACTTAGTGATGACTACAGTGGAAAATAATTCAAGAGCAGGAAGTAAACCAACATCAATCAATCAACCCCCTGGTCATTGCCCAAAGGGACCTCCTTCCCCTAACACACCCTTAGTTGCCTGACTCTGGAGTCATTTAGCTGTGTGCTTTGACGGAGTGCACCCTGGTGGGGCAGAGAGGAGGGTGTGGGAAAGTCAGGTGCAGCACTCATGATGGATGTGATCTAGTAGACAGTCAGGCATGTCACAAGCTGTCGCAATACCATGAGACATGGGTCCTTGTTCAGAGAAGGATAGATTTATTACTTCTGAATGTGAAATAATTCCACATGTATCTTCGCTTTGCTGCCAATATGAATACTACTCTCTAGGCGTCCTTTGACGTCCATAAGCTGCCACTGGGATGTCTTCCAGTGAGGACAAATGAGCCTGAATATGGGGCATAAGGTAGAATACCAAAAGCATTTACCCTCCTCTGTCTCCAACTCTCGCTCTTCCCAAGTAACCCTGTAGTGGCCTCCTATTCTGTCTCTGGGTCTGTCAGGAGACTTGCTTTCCCTGATGGGATGTTACAGAGCAAACTATTGCTTGAACACTTGACCTCTGCCACTGCTGTGGGAAGGATTTGTCCAGGCTAAACCAATGCCCCAGGATAGGCTGGAGAGCAGGTGGAGAGGGACCGCCATAGGCATATGATCCAGCCGGTTGCACCACTGATCTATGGACAAACCCAGCTGGGATGAGCCCGGATCAGCCGGTTCCAAGGACACATGAGAAATAAATGTTACCAGATCTCATGAGTCCAGCAGTGAGATGTTATCCAGCATCATTATGGCAACAATTTATAGACAGTACATAATAAATGGCCAATAACATAAGTACTTCCTACGCATTCTCTCTCCCTCCCCAATTCCCAAAGGTATCTTATCTCTTGAGTCATTACTTTAGGCCAAGAATTCTGTGGAAGAATCACAAAGATAGAAAGATCCCCTGTCACCTGCCAGTTGATATAGATCATATCTAATACTTAAATGTGCTCTCCAAGGTGGACGTATGACTTCATTTTGTAAAGGAGGAAACCAAGGAAGGCTCAGAGAGACTAAGTTAGAGGAACTCAATGCAGAGTGAGAACTGATGTCCATGTCGACCTCTGCTAGTGCTGCCTCCAGGGTGTGGGGGAGAGGGATCTGGTCACGTGTACACTGTTCTCAGGACCTGCTTAGACTTCCGGCCTCAGCTTGGGAAGCCCCTGAGTCTCAGAAAGGGATGTTCATCTCCCAGGAATTCCTGCAGCTCAGAGCACCTGAGCTAAAAACCTCTCTGTCTGTACTGTGGATTTTCCTCCTCCAACCCTCCACCTACCTACTTCCCACGCTGCCCTTCTCACTGGCATTCTGGAACCTTCCATGGAGACCAGGTCTCAGAACTGCTCAAGGTGGGGTGAGCCTAGTCCTTCCCACTTGCTCCAGCAGGATAACAGAGGAAGAGGAAGAAGTCTATGCTGCTCCCACCAGAGAAGAGGGTGGCTGCTGACACTTCCTGAGGCTGGGGTCTCAGGCCCTTCAGAGTAGCCTAGGGACTTTTCTGCCCATCCCTGGCAGCTCTGCCTCATTACTCAAAGGGAACTTGGTTTGGCTATTCGAGGCACACAAATGACAGTCACTTAAGCCAGTTGCAAATTTGAATAGCTAATTATCTTGCAGCACAGTAATGCATTCAACGAAAGGAATCTTAAAATAATGTCTGGACTTAATTTTAACACTTCTATTATGTTTTTGTTTTTTTGAGGTAGGATCTCACTCTAGCCCAGGATGACCTGGAATTCACTATATAATGAATACATAGTGGTGTAACCATTAAACTCCTGGCCTCGAACTCACAACAATCCTACCTCTGCCTCCCAAGTGCTGAGATTAGAGGTGTGCACCACCACACCAGGCTATTCTATTCTTTTTAATTTTTTTAAAATATTTATTTATTTATTTATTTGGGGAGAGAGAATAAGCATAGTTATGTCAGGGTCTCTTGCCATTGCAAAGGAACTCCAGGTTTATGCATCACTTTGTGCACCTGGCTTTACACGGGCACTGGGGAACTAAACCCAGACCAGCAGCCTTTGCAAGCAAGTGCCTTTAACCACTGAGCAATCTCCCCAGCCCCTATTTTATTATTTTATTCTTGATCTTCCTAACCTATCACTCCTAAATGATGAGTGTCAAGGCATAGCTGAAAGAGATAAAAATCTCACAAGGAGAAATCTTGTTTCTACATAAGACGTATAGCAAATAGGAGATCTTAGCTTAACTATTTCTCTCTGAAGTTAATAGCAAAAAATAAAGAAAGAAAGAGAAAAAAATACCAACCCTCTCCTTCTCATTGGATATTGTAAATGTGAATGAAGATTTATGCACTTAGATTTTCAAAATTCAATAAAATCAAAGGGAGAAAGCTAGTTAATTTTTTAAATATTCGACTCAGCACGGAGTGGGTAGAACTGTATTCAAAACTGAAATGCTAAATTACTGAGCCTCAAAGATCTCAAGTGTTTATCCATTTGTTTGTCAAAAGACAGGGAAGGGCTTTACCCCCTCCGCACCTCCCTCCTGGCAGGAGCTCTCTGTACTTTCTCTTCCTTCTCTTTACCTAAGAAAGCCTTTCTAAACCTTAAAAAGGATAAGGAAATAAAAAAGGGAAGGGCTGTGTTTATGAACACAAAAATGAGAGCACAGCTTCTCTTTTTAGGGAAACTTAAGTCAATGGTAATCTAAGAATTTGCAGTATAGCAAGCCAAGGATATTTAAATACAAATTTAGTTTTCTGATAATTAAAATGATGACAAATCAGCCCCTCTGATGGTCCGTCACCCTGATAGCTCTGCTCCTCAGAGGTGAAGAGCATTTTCAGCTTTATGAGGGCAGAACAGCCTTTGCTATTAACCAAGCCATCACCCATGCTGCTTTCTCCAGATTTAGCTCGTGCCTATTTAGGGTTGACATTGGAACACATCTTTAATTATCTAAGTGTTTCTGTCAAGGGCCAAATCATTCCTAGAAAAGAGCACCCACTGGAAATGAAAGAGAACAATGGCAGCTCACTCATGACTGCAATTAATAGATTCTGTGGGCTGGAATCAATGCATTGGAAAAAAAATGAATATCCCCCATATATTCATGGGTTCCGAATGCTTGGTCCCCAGCGGGTGGCAATTTGGGAGGTGGAGTCTTGCGGGAGGAGGTGTGTTACTGGGGGCGAACATTGGGGTGTGATAGCAGCTCCCCCTTGCCAGAGCTCAGCTCACTCTCCTGCTGCTGCTGTTCGCCGGCTGTGGCAGAGGTGATGTCCAGCCTCTGCTCATGCCATGCTGTCCCCTGCCATCATGGAGCTTCCCCTCGAGACTGTGAGCCAAAATAAACCCTTTCCCCCATTAGCTGCTTTTGGTGGGGGCTTTGTCCCAGCAGTGAGAAGGTAACTCCAGCACCTACAACAAGTTTGGCCAAGGCCAGTAGCTGTGAGTGTGTTGGGGTCTGAGGCACTGCCCCACTGTGGACCCTGAGCTATGCGGAAATCTAGCAATGTTATGTGCTTCCCGAAACAAGCCATTGCAGCTAATCACAAACAGTTCCAGTAAGAGGTCACTGTGACCGCCGACGGCAACAGGGTTTGAAAAACTTATACTATTGTGCAAAGTGAAACGTGCAGCTGCCTCCCTGTTCTTAGCATATAAGCTCGCCTATTGCCTGCAATAAACAGAACTTGATCAGACTCCTGTCTTGGTCTCATCTCTCGCTCCCGTTCTTTCCCACTCATCCAGGTTTGGGTTCCCCTCGCGACCTTCGTTGACTAGGCCCGCGGGTCGGGTCATGAGTGAGCAAGGCTTTCCTATATTTCTTCTAGAGACACAGAAGAGAGGAACACGAAGAAGACATGGAGAGAATTGTTAAGAAGAGCTAAGAAGCTGTAGTGTGCAGTTTAGGATATATGATCACAGCCAGAGTTTGGGGCCGAAGACGCCAAAGAACAGGCTCAACTCAGCTGGGATGATTTCAGAGGGAAGAAGAGAGGAGGAAGGAAGGAGAATGGAGGGGAGAGACAGCCACGATGGGGGGAAGGAGCAGATTTGCAAACATGTGGCTATGAGGATGAGAGAAGCAGTAAGACGGGTCTCTTCCAAGCACCCAGTGGTCGCCACTCCACACCTTTTGACAGGCTGGTATCCTCCAAAGCCACCTAACGCCACTTAAAGATTTTACATTAACTATGGCTTTAGTATCTTCGCTTTGGAGGAAAATGCTACGGATGAGAACTTGATATTGTGAAATACTTCTAAATGATGTGCCAATACTAATTACTTTTATTTCAAATACCATTTACTAATTGGGGGGCCCCTAATGGGCAGAAATTAGAACTGAGGGTGGATTACAGAAGCATGGCCTGCAGTGAACTCTGGTTTAAACCACGAGGCAAGTGCATGCAATGAATTTTATGTCTGCGTATAAATCAGAGCTGGGGATCTATGGAACTGGTTTTGAAAAAAAAGTTATTTCCTGTATTTAAAAAGTTTAGCATGAATAAAAGACTAATAGAAAATGTTCTGTTTATATGATAGTCCTGTGAAAATGCTTTAAAAAACCATACTGATGGCTGGAGAGATGGCTCAGCAGTTAAGGTGCTTTCCTGCAAAACCTAAGGACCCAAGTTCAATTCCCCAGTACTCACATAAAGCCAGATGTACCAAGTGCATGCATCTGGAGTTTGTTTGCAGTGGCTAGAGGCCCTGGTGCACCCATTCTCTCTCTCTCTCTCTCTCTCTCTCTCTCTCTCTCTCTCTCTCTCTCTTTCTCCTTGCAAATAAAGTATTTGAAAGAATTTTTCCCTATGTATTTAAAAAAATACTGAGTTCACCATAAAGAAAATGTGCTCAGGGCTGGGGAGATGGCTCATAGCCAAAGGCATTTGCTTGCAAATTCATCTGGACTTTATTTGCAGCAACAGCAAAAGGCCCTGGTGTTCCCACACACACACACACACACACACACACACACACACACACACATCACACAGAGACAGACACACACATCACACAGAGACAGACACACACAGGCACACACATGTACACAGACACAATCACACACACATAGACACACATGCACACACTCGCATGCACACATGTACACAAAGAAATAAATTTTAAAAGAAAAATTTCAAAGGGAAAATGCACTCAGTA
This sequence comes from Zapus hudsonius, assembly GCA_004024765.1. Taxonomy (NCBI): domain Eukaryota; kingdom Metazoa; phylum Chordata; class Mammalia; order Rodentia; family Dipodidae; genus Zapus; species Zapus hudsonius. The sequence continues at coordinate 9,063 of PVHP010038523.1, read as the reverse complement.
CCTCTTCTGGCAGGCTGCAAAATCTTATTTTAATATAGCTCACCTCCACAATTACTTAGAAATACCTGTCTGCAAACTCAGAGATTACACAGCTTGGGGAAACTACTTTAGTCAGCACTCAGTGAATATTTAAAACCAGTTTGTAAATCTGATAAGGTATAAGGTTCCTACACTGTTTTAAGGGTGGATTTGGGGGTATTTTTTGTTATTGTTGACATGGAGCTTGAAGGTTATGCTGTATTTGTTTTATTTGGGATTGGATTTTTCTCTCTTCATAGAAAAGTCACTTGAAATCTTAAAAACAAAACACCAAAACCAAAACAACAACAAAAAAGGATTTTCCGGGGAATTCTTTTCAAAGGGACTCACTTTCCTGCTCCCAGGCGCTGCCTCCCTGAGAGCCACTTTAGCAACAGATTAGGCCTGAGCGGAGGTTCCTCGAAATAAAAGGAAAAGGAGGTTTTACATTTTAATTAGCTCGGGGAAGTCAAGGACCATTTTACTAGAAACCTAAAGAGATGCGAGTTGTGCCCAATTATGGAGCAAAAGGACCCACCTGCTTCTTTTCTCTGACCTCAAAGCACAAACAGAGCAAAACCTACTGGCTGACAAAGGCCAGAGAGTCAGAGGTTGGCACCTACAGTCTGCTCACCCTGGCCTGGATCACAAGACTCCTCTCAGGGGAGGAGAACCGCAGCGAGGGTCTTCTGGGTGCCTTCATGGCCCCATTCCTCTCTCTCACTACTAGTTTAATGTGAGAATCTTGTTCAATGTAATGGGGACTGCTTTGCGTCTGTTTGAGTCAGCCCTGGGGTGCGAGCGCCCCACCAGGTAACCCACCCGTCCTTCGGCAGCGGGCCGGGGTCCAGCTCCCCCTGGAAGGCAGTCAAGGGGTTTAGCATCCTTTGTCTTCTCACCCCACCCCCGCCCTGACCTCACACAGAGAACCCAAGGCGCCACCGGGCCCGGGAGGAAAATCCGAGGCCCTGTTGTATCTGGGCCCTGAAATCGACTTCACCCCAGCGAAGGTTGGGGCAGGTTGGGGGGAAGCCCGAGCCTGCAGCGCGGTGTCGCTGTTCGTGGTGCTGAAGCGCTCATTGGCACCGGGACGCTGCCCCCCACCACCCACAGGCGCTGGCAAAAGCCAGGGGCTCCAGCCTGGGATCCTGTGAGGTGAGTCTGGAAACAGATGCTGCCCAAGGGGCTACAGCCAGCTCTGCAGTTAGGCTCCAAGTAGAAACCACTGAGGGCTGGTTCACTGGTACTCTTCCCAAAGGACTTACTTCCCGGAGCTCACCTTGGACTCTGTTTTGGCATCTCTCTTATTTTTATTTATTTATTTATTTATTTATTTATTTATTTATTTATTTATTTATTTATTTATTTATTTATTTATTTATCTATCTATCTATCTATCTATCTATCTATCTATCTATCTATCTATTTATCTATCTATTTATTTATCTATTTATCTATCTATCTATTTATTTATTTAGAGACAGAGTGAATGAATGGGTGTACCAGGGCACCTAGCCACTGCAAATGTTACTCCAGATAATAGATACATGGACCCATTTGTGCATCAGGCTTTATGTAGGTACTTGGGAATTGAACCCCGGTCGTTAGGCTTTGCAGGCAGCCTCTTAATTTCTGAGCCAACTCTCCAGCCTGTTTTGGCATGTCCTCCAGGCAGGCAGATACTAATCTCTCTCTCTTCTGTCTCTTGTCTCTGTCTCTGTCTCTCCTTTACAGAATTTCACCTTTGCAGAGCACCTGGCATGTCACACCGCTCTCCTGACACCATTCACTCTTCTCTTCCACACATCTTTTTTCTCTATGCTACCTCCCAACTAAAGCAGGACTCTTTGACCTCACTGTGGGTGAACAACTTGTTTGTGGCAGAACTGTTGATTGGCTTATCCTTGGCGAAGTACCAAAAGAGGCAGAGGTGAGAGTCCCCTTATGCTGTATCTAGGAAGACGGTGTTTTCGTGAATGGCGGCATGTGAGGACTTGAACTATACTGGGAAGGAAAGGGGTTTGGATCTTGCAGGAGGTGCGGGACTGATTACAGTTCCAAGGCCTCCCAGCAGGTGGCAGTATAGTTCCCGGTGCCTGTGGTGTGTCTCAACTGTTCCTGGTCCAACTTTTTCTTTTGAACTTAAAAAAAAAATATTTTTGGGGCTGGAGAGATGGCTCAGAAGTTAAGGCGCTTGCCTGCAATGCCTTGTGACCCGGGTTCGATTCCCCAGGACACACATAAAGCCAGATGCACAAAGTGGCGCATGTGGCTGGAGGCCTATACTCTCTCTGTGTCTGCCTCTCTTCTCTCTAGCTCTCTCTGCTTACAAATAAATAAAGAAATAACTAAAAATTTAAAAATATTTTTCTTTATTTATGGAGAAAAAGAGGAAGGGAGAGGGGAGAGAAGAGAGAGAGAATTTCAGGTGTATGCTCCACTTTGTGCATCTGACTTTAGAGGGGTAGTGGGGAATTGAACCCAGGCCTTCAGCTTTTGCAAGCAAGGGCCTTTAACCACTGAGCCATCTCCCAGCCTCCCCCCCCACCCCCAGGGCTGCATCACTCCACCTTTCCATATTCCTTCTGCCCAAGAACCTCCCAGCCTGGTTTCCTCTTGATCCAAGTATTTATCCAGAGATATTTCTCCTCAAGACCCATGAGCACAGTCCTATTTACTGCAAAGCACAACAAAGAAACATAAGTAGAAAAGACATGGTAAAGTGGGAGGAATTTTTAATTTGGGGAGGGTGATTGTGGTGCTCTGATCAAAACTGTTTAATCATCAATAACATGACTCAGCAGCCAGGAAATGTAATCAAGTTGCGCAACTGCTTGCTTTGGCCAAAGCAAAGGGAGCTGGGCCAGTGCCAGGAAGATGCCCCTTCCGCCCACCAGGGCAGAACTGGCCAACAGAGTGACTGACGTGACCTTTGGCTTTTGCAGTGCACACACAGTCAGGTTGGGGTTAATGGCACTTTGCAGGGAGCTCCGATTGAGTAAACAAAACCCCTGCCTTGCCCAGTTCTAATGGCGCACATTATTCAGAGGCCTAAGCCTCATCCAGGCCCCTGCTCCCAGGTCAGGCCACCAATAAAGCAATTAGCCAATGACGAAAGTCTTCTTCCCCAAGGGGCACTGGAGGGGTCTGCTGCAGTGTTGGGCTTCGCTCTGGATTTCTAAACAGGAAACCCGAGTCCATCTGAGCCTCTTACATCAGACTCCAGGATAAGTGAAATTGTGTGTTTGCTGAGTGTGATATTTTAAGGGACTGGTCCCTTGTTCCACACAGCCGAGAGAGCTCCCTGCTTCCTGTTCAATTAACCTGAACCATAGCTGAACTCTGCCCTTTGAACTCACTCACCAGATAAATACATTACCTCACCTATGGAATCATTAATATTTCCCAATCACATAAAACAAACATGTATGTCCGGAAAACAACCCAAGAGATAGCCAGTTAGGAATAGTTCATGTACCACGTTGAAAAAGTCAAAGGAATGGATGTTATTTACAGAGCAAAAAGCAGGGAGGGGTCAGAAAAGAAAAGAGATGGACTATGTCAATAGTTCTAGAGACAAAGGAACTTTCGTTTTGATATCTGCAAGCTGAGCCTTCTTAGACACTGCTTCTTGGACAATGAAACCGACTAGCTTCTACCGCTTCTCCCAGAACACACACCTTCAGACCTTAACTCCAGTGGGTTTGGTGTTCATGCCCACATATAGAGTCCAAAATATTTCAGTTATAGGAACAAGTCTATTCCTACAAATCTACCAAAATCACTACTGGGACAATATCACTACTTTTTAGTGCTAGTGGTTTGCTAGCAATAATTTGCTAGTAGGATGTGATAACCCTAAGACATTGCCAGTCTGGCAAACCAATGTCTGGTGGTTGGGGAAGGAGTTGCTAAATGCATCCATTTTCTCTTCAACCCTGCATGTCATCTTAGAAGAATGATAAAAACGTCTCCAACTGAGTCATTATGCATTTCAGTTCGAATTAATTTCGCTGCTCATAATTCTGCCTCCGGAACTCTCTCCCCTTCTTGCCCCCTTTTTCATTTTTGTTTGGTTCAGAATGTGGGCTCCATTCCCAGCTAGCCTAGATGAGAACACTTAAAGGAATATCACAAGCACGAAGGGTAAATCTATTGAACGAGGGTCTTTAACTATGTGGTTTCCTTAAAGGGAAAGGTTGGATCAATAGGATCAATATGAAAGGTTTCCCTGGCCCTGCATAAAAGGGTAAGGGCTTCTCTTTTCACTGGTTTAACTTTACTCTCTGACAAATGCAAATCAATGGATCTGTGTTTACAACAAATTCCCTAACAGACACAGATAGGGCAAAGCCCAAAGCCTCACCCTAGGGGGCTTGGTGGGGACCAAGCTGGCAGTATCTACTAGGCATCCTAAAAGGGAAAGGGCTGGGCTGCCTGTGACCTAGGTTCCTTAAAGGCAACGTAAACACAAAGCCCACATTCTGGGATCTGGTGAGCCGGATCTACCTTCCTATCAATATGGATCTCAGAAGGTAACTGCAGAGATGAACGTGGAGCGGGGTGAACTCTTCAGGTGGCCCCTGGCTGTGCTCAGTCACGACAAGACAAACCACTAACATGCTGGCTTCTTTTCCCTTCATTTTACCTTTCCCTTTAAAAATGTGATGCCTTCCAGAGATTACATGACTTCAAGTCAATACCAGTTACAAAGAAATTATTTTTTTCTTCCTGCAGGAGAAAGTATATGTATATTTGATTACATGAGCCAAAGTCCAATGCTGATTAAATTACATTGGAGGTGTGTTTCCAACCCAAACAAAGTCTGCTTCCTATGGAAAGAGTCATGGGTCCTCAAATGCTGAGAGAGGCGCCTCTGGCCCTCTGGGACAATCTGAGTGGGACACTTTTTCATAACGAAAATCCACAGCTTCTATGAACCCTGCTCTCCAAGCTAGAACCTCCTCAGCACTGCAGCAGCAAATCTCCATCTGGTACCCTCAGCCCCTCCCCTGCCTAACCCCACACAACTCTACGTATTCTTCCTGTCGTTGCTTTGCCTGTGGCCAGCTAGGAGGCTCAGAACCTCCCAGTGTAAGTGACTCCATGGTGCCCACTCCCCAGCAGGAAGTCATTCCATGGAAGGAAGCGACTTTCCTCAGTTTAGTGGGGCAAGGGTAAGCATCACCCTGGGAGTCTGCCACTGAAGTTAAGGCCCAGGGCATCCCCAACTTGTCTGCTTCCCTTGGGCCATTTCTCCAGACAATTATTCCTGTTTACACCCTTCTCCTTTTCTTTTCTTTGGTAAGAACCCAGAAATGAAATCTCTCCTTTGAAGCTTTCATTCTGCCAGGGATCCCCTGCATGACAGAAAGCCTTCTGCCAGAGACCTCTCCTCACCCAGGCCTCGCATCTCCTTTAGAAATGGGTGTTCAGAGGCCAGGTAAAGAGGGCAGGGGAAAGCGGGAGGGCTCTCCCTACACTCAACCTTAAGGTGATGTTTTAGAAGGTTGGCCCAAGATCCTGCGCTTTCCAGATGGACCTGGCTGCAGAGAAAAGCGGAGAAGCTACTGAGGCCTTCTGGGGACAAAGAGAACATGGGGTGGTGGTGGAAATCCCCTTCTCAGCTCCTCCCACCCCTCACCAGGAATCTAGGACGTGCCCACAGTCTAAGACTCTGGTCAACAAAGGCCTCTTCCTCTTCCACCAGGAGCCTAGGAGAGCCCTTCACATGGGGATTTTGGGTAGGAAGTCACCACTCAGGATCCCTAGGCTACACACCCAGGTGACTTTTGGGGGGGAGAAGGGGTGCTTTGTAGCTAAGAACTAAGTCAGCCTATGAAAGCTGCCTGGTTTAAGGAAAGCCTTGGCTGGGAGCTGAATCCTACCTCACTCTCCCACACACCTCACAGCAGAAGCAAGATCTGTAGCTCACTCACTTTTCCTTCCTCCACCACCCTCATTTTTCTTGGAGAAAGTAGAAAACCCCTCTTTCCCTCCAGTCTGAGACCTTTTCTTAAAGGGGAATCTGAGTTTTCTTACAATAATATGTATACTGAAAGCAAAAACAGCTCTTGCCTTCTTACTTTAAAATCCCTCAGTGCTCCTTCTGGAAGAACCAACAGTGACCAAGAAGGGAGATTCCAGGGGGACAGTCATGTCCCCATGGCAGGAAGGAAGAACTTGGAAGTTTGCTGTTTCCAGTGGATGTAGGTGTCAGAGGGAAAACTCCCCTTTCTCAAGAATGGGCTCATGACCTTGGCCTCAGAGCCAGCTGGGAAGGCATGGGCTGGGCTGGGCTGGTCTCTGGTTGGCTTTTCCTAGGGTCCTGGGTGCTTGGAAATAGGAGACTGCATTCTTCCCTGGTCATCCCAATTAACCCAGCGCAGAGCTGGCTGTTCTGAGGCTTGGAGTCTGGGGCTTTTGTTATTGAGGCTGTATTTAATTGCCTGGCTATATCAGCAGTGCAAAAAGTCTGTGCGTGAAACTTTTGGTGTGAAACCTGACAGGGTGGAGGGCATGGGGGAATCATTACTAAGGTTGGAAAACAGCTTTAGCCACACGTCATTTCCCAGCGAGGTCGTGCATGCATATCAGATGGAACTGAGAAAACCAGGTTTTCTAGTATGGTTTGATGAGAGGCTGTGAGAAAGAGTAAGAAGTAAGAGGAAAGGGAAGAGAGGAGAGAGAGACAGAGAGAGAGAGAGAGAGAGAGAGAGAGAGAGAGAGAGAGAGAGAGAGAGAGAGAGAGAGGAGAGATGCTCAGAGCCCCCTTAAACCTGGTGTGAGCAGCTGTGACCCCCAGGACAGCCATCAAGGACGACTTTGCTGGGAAGCGGACTTACAGACTTGGAAGGCCACCTGGGCGCCCCCAGGCCGAGTCTCTCTAGAGATTGGGAGGGCCCGTAGACTCAGGGTGCCCAGGCGGCATGCATGGCTGCCGGACGGGGCTGGGAGGCCGGCACCGGGAGGAGAAACCCTCTGGTGAGGAGAGATCTGGCTGACTGCAGGGGAGGAGCTGCGGTCGGACCCAGGCACCTGCTCCCGGGCCGGGCCCTGGCGAGCGCTCTGCTGGGAAGAGCGCGCCCGCCGCCACGGGGTCGGGCTTACGGGAAACGCACCAGATCGGGTTCCAGATCAATGAAACCTGGGTCCACACGTTTACGTTATTGTTGGCAGCATTAATGCTCTTTTAATCTTCTAAACATTATCAGCATCGATCTCCCTCCATATACACATTTGTTTGAGAAAGTGACATAACCGCATAGTGGAAAGCTTGGAATAAAAATAAATGCGCGGCCGGCCGACCTCGCTCGCATCCCGGCTCCGGGGCCTGGGATACTTCTCACTGCGCTCCCAGGCGGCCGTCCTCCGTGCGCGCCCGCTCCTGCTCCCGCCCTAATGCGAGTTAGGAGGGCGTCCTTCGGACACCCGGGACTTGTGGCAGCGTGGATGGGTAGTGAGCTTTTCAATTATTCATCCGATCGGCCAGCCAGCAGGCAAACAGCGTGCGCGCGGCCTCCAGGGCTCGGATCTGGAGCTAACCCCCTCCCCAGAAGCGGTGGTCTGGACCCCAAAGTGGAAGAAACAGAGGAAGCGGGGGAAGGATGTCTCTTGAAGCTCCCCTGCTTTGCAGATGTTGGGCAGCTTGGCCTAGTCACCCAAATTTCCATCCACTCACGTGCATTTAAGCTTTGACGGACTCGCTGGCTGCACCCAGCCAAGTAGTGAGCACAGCGGAGGTCCCCCGCAGGGGACAGACGACATCTGGGGCCTTGAATTGACTGAACTGAGTGGGTCTTGCCTGGCCGATTGAAGAAGGCCATGTACCTTCCACGGCAGAGCCTGGAGACCTGTTCGGGCAGGACACAGATGGAGCTCAGCTCCCTGGAGGCTGAGAGGTAGAAACCACCTTAGTGAATGTGATCTTGGCTGGCTGATTTTCTGACGTTAGAAAAAAAAAACCCAAGTAAACAAACAAACAAAAAACACTTTTGCTACCGAAATCTTCACTTTTCTTCTGCAGGGTGCTGTGTTCAAGTTCTCTCAGTTCGTGGTTGTGCATGGTGGAGAGGACACGAGTTTGAAGACAAGACAGAGAATGCTCAAGCTTTCGTGATTTTGTATTCTGGTATAAGAATAAAATAAAAACCACCTTGTGTGTGTGTTGTGTGTGTGGTCTTGTTCCTCACTGCACTCAGCTAGGGCTTTGGAGTTTCTTTCCTCGGACATCTAAAGTTAGGGTAATCTGGGCTTCCCTGAAGTGTTGGTTTTTCACATTTCCTCCTTGGCTGGCCAGTCCTTCCTTTAGGGCCTAAGGCAGGAGGAGGGGGGAGGAGAAGGAGACTAGGTAGGTAGATGTGGGGCTGGGAGTCTCCAGGTAGGAGCAGCAGGTTTACCACTGGGAGCAAAGGGTGAGGTGGGGGCTCTCAGCTTCCCTAAGGGTTTGGATCAATAGTCCCAGAGGGGAATGCCCCCCCCCAGCGTGTGCTCTCATCCCCAACTCTCCTAAACACATAATACCTATTTACTCAGCTCACTTCATTGTCAATGTCTGAAGAGACTGATCTACTGACCCCAAACTGAAAAGCCTTCCATGTAATAATAACCACTCAACACTCTTGTAGTTGCTGATGAAATGGCCAGATAAAAGGCTCGTGCCTTTTCAAGTTCGGTAATAAAACAGCCGTACATTTGAATGCCTGAGCAAAGCTGGCTCCTCGGTCTGGTTTCCTTATTCCCCGATAGCCCAGAGGCGGCCAGTCTCCTGTCCCAAGGTCTCAATGCCCACCTCATGAAGACAGTCCCGCAAAAATTTCTTAGTAAGGACCCTGGTCCACTCAGTAACACTCAGAGAGGGTAGGGCTGAGGACCTCAGCAGCCACCCTCTTCTCCATGGCGCTTGTAAAAGCTCTAAGTCACTAGCAAGGTGAAATGCTGTTTTCCAGGCCTATCTAGGCAGCAGGCACATGTCCTTTGCTGGACAGGCGTGAGGGGGCGGCAGTGCTCTGGGATGGACAGGAGAATGGCTCTCACCCCACCTCT
>PVHP010038522.1:0-16818 GCA_004024765.1 Zapus hudsonius | reverse complement strand
GACATCTTTCTCCCCTTACACTGCTGTTTTCTCCAGGGATGCACCCGTGCCCCAAGTCTGAGGTGGGAGGGAAAGTGTCCTCAGCACCTCCACCACTTTAGTGTTGTGAGGTGGCTGAGACAGGAACCATGTCCCTTCCTGCCACAGCCCAGTGTCTGGACAGGAGTCTCCTCACAGGCAAATCTGAAGTGTGTACGTGAGCTCCCTGTCTGCCTCCCCTCCCTTCCCCTCCCCTGCCCTCCAGCACCCAGAGGCCAAGGGTCCCAGCCCTAGAGCATGTTGGGCAGTCTGCATGTGAAGGACATGAGGTCTGACTCTTCCTTGGAGCGGGTCCCGCTGGGGAGGGGACACCACCAGAGAAACCTCTAGGTGTTGCCTGGCTTGTTTGTTGAAATGGAAATCAGTCTTTCTGTGCATTCTGCTATTAAATAAAAAGCATAAGGAAATAAAGGCCCTTGGAAAATAGCAGCTTCAAAAAGGGAGGTGCTGGCCAGCTCCTCTGCCATCCGTCCACAGCTCTTAGGTGAAGGCCATTCCCACTCTGTCCCTTGTGCTGTCTCTGTGTCCTGGTGGGAAGGGCCTTGGTGCTTTCTGCTTGAGGAATAAACTGAGTCAATACACCCAGCATATGATGTCCCCGATGATGTGCCGAGGTATTTTCTTTACCAACAGAAATCACTTTTTTCTGTAACATTTTGCTATTAAAAATTTTAAATACACCGGTGCTATCCTCCCTCTCTTCCCTGTCTGCTGGCTGGATCTGCAGCGAGGGGCTGAGTTGGGGCTGAGCCACTTGGAAGTGAATTACAAAGACCAGCCCCTTCCCCATGGAATGTTTAACTTTTGCTGTCAACATGACTGGATTTAGAATCAGCTAGGAGATTGAGGGCATCTGTGAGGACATTTCTAGACAGGATTAATTGAAGGGGGAAAGCCACCCTGAATGTTTGTGGCACCGTAGCTGCTAGCTGGGGGCACAGATGGCATAAAGGGGGAAGACAGTGATCTAGATAGTGCAAGCCACCCCCACCCCCACTTGATGGCCATCATGGTGTGAGCCTCAGCTCTGCCCCACCTCCCTCCCTTCCTGCCACAATGGACTGAACCCTCGGAAGTGGGGAGCAAGATGAATCCTGCCTCCCTTGTTTCCTTTAGGAAACAAGGTCACAGCAACAAGAATGCATGCACCCAGGTTCCCTGGTGTCACGTAGCGCCCACAGGCCCTCCAGTGTCCTCATTTGTACCCAGATCTGTTTGTGGTGACATTGCTCCCAGCAGAACAGGCTGCACAGCTTATGAGTCTGTGCCCAGCTTGCTGGTGGCCAGCGGAGGCTCTGGGTTCCGTCTCCAGGCTGCATCTTGATTCACCGGCTTGAGGACCGCTTGGCCTGCCTTTCGGTAAACCTTTTGTTGGTGTCTTTGCCAGTTTCTTTCAGGGTACTGGACTTTTTTGTTTTTCTTTCACTTCCATTTTACACTTGTGCTTAAGTGAATGTCCTATGTAGACGAGTACAAATGACCTGTCCCCTGCCATCTGTGGGAGGTCCATCCAGATCCTCCTGCCAGAAGGGGCCACTCCTGGGTCCCTCACTTGCACAACAGGGCCCTGACCTCTAGGGACAGCCCTGTCTGTGCTCTGACCATCCTCACTGCCTCCTGGGCAGGTGGAGACACAGTGGCACCATTCTGACCAAATAGACCCTCCTCTCCATCTTCCAGCCTCTCTAGGACTCTGTCTTCATCTAAAGTGAGAACTTCTCGGTGTTCCCAGCAGTGCCCCCAGGTGACATGGGGCCACCCTTCCACACAGAGGGTCGGCCCCTGACAGCACCTCCAACCCCTGGGGTTTTCTATCATGCTATAAGCACTCAGCATCAGAACATCATGGGAAGCGAGTTAAACCAACTAACCCTACTTCCTGCCACCTTGTCTGTCTGTCTGTCTGTCTGTCTGTCAGCATGGAGACTCCTCCTCTCAGTTAGAGAAGAAAGTACTAAGAGGAGGCAAATCAGCATTCAGCCCGTCGTGATTAACTTATTCATCTATGCGTGTCGATAGTTTATAAACTTCAGACCTGAGCAGCTTTAAGCAGACCTCCGTGCTTTCCGCAGTGCAGGAGGTGTGCTGATGAATCTGTCTCCACGCTTCGCAGTGCTTCCTGTGGCCCAAACAGCCTGCCTGCACCTTCTTTGCGCTCTGTGTAACCAGCCCAGGGAGTAGCGACAGTGAGGCCTGTGGGCCTGGACCCAGGAGGTAGCCTGACTTAGGACAGTGCCACAAAGGAAACCCATCAATTTGTTATTTTTGTTTTTTCAGGTAGGGTCTTGCTCTAACTCAAGCTGACCCAGATTTCACTGTGTGGTCTCAGGGTGGCCTCAAACTCATGGTGATCCTCCTACCACTGCTCCCAAGTGCTGGGATTAAAAGCATATGCCACCACGCCTTTTATTCATTAATTTATTATTGAATAATTGAATATGATTTATTCATTAATTTTTGTTTGCTGTGTGTGTGTATGCCTGTGCCAATGGCTATGCCCTGTGCACACATATACAGAGGCCAGAGGAGGACTTCAGGTGTCCTGTATCATTCATCCGCCTTCCTTCAGGTAGGGTCTCTCACTGAACCTGGGGGGCTCACACACCGTTGTTGGTCAGACTGACTGACCACTGAGCTCCAGCAATCCTCCTGTCTCCAACTCCTTCCACTTTTGGGGTTACAAGCGTATACAACCATGCCTAGCTTTTTACGTTCTTATGGCTCTACGGGGTCTTCATGCTTGAGCAGTAACACCTAATGCTGTCTTTTGAGACGGTCTCACTATGTGGCCAGGCTGGCCTCACACTCTCCGTGCTCCCTCCTGGGCCTCCCAGCACTGAGATAACAGGAAGCTTTCTAGTAGGCTCACAGAGAAACAAACACCAGAGCTCGAAGCCAGTAACAAAATGGGTGCACTGGGAGATCATGTTAAGTGAAATAAGCCAGACTTAAGAAGACAAGTATGTTTTCTTTCATGCAGAATCCAGACTAAAAAGTCATAAACAAGCCGGGTGTGGTGGCACACGTCTTTAATCCTAGCACTAGGAAGGCAGAGGTAGGAGGATCACTGTGAGTTCAAGGACACCATGAGACTACATAATGAATTCCAGGTCAGCCTGGAATAGAGCGAGACCCTATCTCGAAAAGCCAAAAAAAAAAAAAAAAAAAAAAAGTCATAAACATGAAAGCAGAAGAGGGCTGAGGGGAAGGAAGGGACCAGAGAGGATGATGGGAGGGAGAAAGACAAAATACCAGAAGTTTTTAATTGGGAGGGGAAGTGGCCAGTGGGATAGGAAGAGGGGAGGGTATTGTAAATGTCATGATGAAACCCATTTTATATGCTAATGAAAAGCATTTGAAAACAGGTGATTTTTTTTTTCCCCAGGCTGACCTGGAATTCATGTAGACTCAGGGTGGCCTTGAACTCACAGTGATCCTCCTACCTCTGCATTCCCAGTGATGGGACTAAAGGCATGCACCACCATTCCCAGCTAGATTTGTTTTTTTAAATGCTTTTTCTCAGACATGCAGAAGTTGGTTTTTTTTTTTTTTGGTAATATTTTATTTATTCATTTTCTAGCAGAGAGATACAGAGAGTGAGAGAGAAAGAGAGAGCGCACCAAGGCCACACCTGTGGGTCTGTCTTATGTGGGTACTGGGGAAGTGAACCCGGGGCCTTAGGCACTGGATGCAAGTGCCTTAACAACTGAGCCATCTCTCCAGCCCAATACAGAAGTTTTTTGACCAGTGCTCTACATGAAATGATTGGAGGAAGCCATGTCATCCTTCTGTTTGTGCAAACCACCCAGAATCCAAGTGTGTCCTGACAGCAGCATGCCTCGGCCAGATTGGCCCCGCTTCAGAGGCCAGCAGCCCACAGTGACCAGCCAGGCACTCGGTGAGGTTACCCCTTGGCCTGGGCTAACTGCTACCTCTGTTCTCTGCCTGCTTCTCGCCTCCACACACATGGCTGAGGGGCCTGCCTGAGGACAGCTGTCTGGCTTTGGGGCACCATATATGGGCCCACACAGGTGACTCTGTCCTGTGACACATCCCCAGTGAAGGAACAGCCTGCCCCAGGGCCCGAGTTGTCCCCCCCACAGCTAGCCTACCCACCCCATTTCCTGCAGGACGAGCCAAGTGCCCTCGATTCGAGTGGTTGTGGTGGTTTGAATGTGGAGTGTCCTCCAGCCTCATCTCTTTATGATTAAGCCTATTTATACTCAGTCTCCAGCCGGTGGCAGTTTGGGAGGTGGAGGTGGAGCCTTGCTGGAGGAGTTGTGTCCCTGAGGTTGGTTAGCCCAGCCCTACTGGGGATAGCTAGCTCTCTCTTGCTGCTTCCTTCCAGCTGCTGTGGCAAAGCGTGATGCCATCCTCTGCTCTGCCACACTTTCCTATCGCAATGGAACTTCCCTCCCTTCAGCTGCTTCTGGTTGGGTGTTTTATCCCAGCAATGAAGGTAACTGCATCAGTGGTGATGCACCACAGCACCCAGGCTTCCTCTCTGGCCAGGCAGGCACACTGTCAGAGATCTAGACCAGAAGGGTCTAATTCTCATGTGGGCAAGCCAAGGCAGCCAGGAGACATGTACCAACTGACTCACACTAGACCTTCCACCTGTTTCTAAAACTCCCAGGAGCACCGGGTGTGGGGTGGGCTTGTGGGAGGCCTCTCAGGAGCTCCAGGTGTGGGGTGGGCTTGTGGGAGGCTCTCAGGAGCTCCAGGTGTGCTGTGGGCTTATGGGAGGCCTCTGAGGAGCACCTGGTGTGCTGTGGGCTTGTGAGAGGCGTCTCAGGAGCTCCAGGTGTGGGGTTTGCTTGTGGGAGGCTCTCAGGAGCTCCAGGTGTGGGGTTGGCTTGTGGGAGGCTCTCCGGAGCTCCAGGTGTGGGGTCGGCTTGTGGAGCAGCAGCCTCTTGGAGCGCCAGGTGATGGGAGGCGCATAGGCACAGCAGCTCCCTGGATCCCTGGCAGTTCCTTCCTATGAACCCCCCCCCCCAGCTCCATCCAGGTGTCCCAGCAGAACAGGAAGCTGTCCAGGTGTCCCTTGGGCATTCTGCCCAGTGTGAACTTGACTTCCTGTTAAACCTGTCTGCTGAGTGACTCGGTGTCTTCTGTGGACAAAAAATGTATTCACTGGCAAGTTTATTTCTTCATTCCGCAGCCAGCGCTGCTGCTTTGCTCCTGCTGGGCCTGAGGGGATGGGCTTCTCGCTAAGAGCAGCAGTGATGAGCTTTCACTGCTCCCTCAGTAGGTCAGACATTTTCAGGGCACATTGTACACGTTCAAACACTGTGCTCACCGAGCAGATGGAGAGTGTGGGGTACACGCGGTGTGGGGTAGCAAGTTCCGAGACTTGCCTAGGGTCACACAGCCAACGCAAGCGGGGATGGGATTCAGCTACAGCCACTCAGCACCTTTGGGTGTTTACTCCTGTACTGCCTGGGCCCTGTTCACTGGCCACCTAGGCTCATGTGCCCAGTGTGGGGACAGAGAGACAAAGGAGCTGTGGATGTAGTGGGTGAGCGCACCCAGGGCATGACTGGAATTTCATGGGGTCTGTGGAGTTGGAGCAGAGCTTGATTCAAGTCTGCTGCCCAAGCTTGTAGACCCCTCCAGCCGGTCCCGAGAGGGACAAGAACAGGAACAAATCACCGTTTCGTCCTTCATGGAAGGACCTGTGTCCAAGAGGTGATGGTCCTGAACAGACTGCACTTTGAAGCGCTGACTCTCTGGACAGATAAAGCCTTTGGCAGGAAATAGACAAAGCCATAAACAGTGTGTGCGCTTTAGGTTTGGAAGCCCTGTCAAGGGCAGGATGGGGCAGCGCAGCAGGACGATGTCTAGGAAAGTCCTCTGGGGGCACCGTGCAGAGCAGACTCAGCACCTGGCTCAGGCCTTGACCTTCACCTCGTATCCCACCCCCAGGGGATTGCAAAGTGTGTCTGGGCTCCACTCTGCTGGGGTCACATTGGCAGGGCTCACCCTGCCCTCCACATGCACCCTGGGCTCCAGATGAGATCACTGACCTCCAGGCCATGTCATCAGCATTGTCCCACCATTTATGGTTTCTCTGTGACCACAGACCTCATGGTGAGCCTCCTGTGTCAAGTGGAGGAAATCCCAGAGAACTCTTACTGTGGCTTTGCCACAGACAAGGGAAGGAGTCAGTAAGTGACACACATGCCCTTGAATCGTTCTGATGTCATGGGTGGGCACACAACTTTCCTTTAACTGTTGCACCCACCAGGGTGGTCATAGGCTCAGGGACTGCCCGCAGGGCCCTGGCCCAGGCTCCCTGGAGGCTGTGCTGCGGCCTCCACCACGGTGAAGCTGTGCAGACTCGTCATCCGCCAGCCGCAGCTCCTGTCATGCCCGAGCAGTGGCTTTGTGAGTTATGGCCCTGCCGCTTGCACCATGTGGGTAACGCGAACAGCTCCGCTAATAAATGCATCGTGTTTCCCAGATAGGAGAGACCGCTGCCTCTATGCCAGGAAGACAAGCCTTTCCACAAAAGAAATCTGTATTTAAGGACGTGTTTGTCTGTGTTCTCCGCCTGCCGTAAAGGTCACCCGGATAGATTTTTCCTTCTTAAGCATTGCGGGCTGTGAAGAGCTGGGCATTCCTATTCTCCCTCCATCCAGCGAACCTGGGGGACTAAATTAGATTCTGAAATTGAGTGTGCAGCGGAGTCAGTAAGTTACCGTAATGGGAGGGTATTGCTTCTCACCTTGCAAGAGGCTAGGTCATGATAATATGAAGCGAAGTGGATTAAAAATAAAACCAAAGGTATTTATTTATGACCTGCTCAGAATTGGATTGGCACCCGTGTAAGTTGCATCTAATGGTGAGAGACAGCAGATTGATGTTTGTGTGTCCCCGGGGACATATTGCCACTGAAATTTGCTCCGTGAATTCAATTTAAAGGCCCACTGATAGTATCCAAAATGCAAAGGAAATGGAACAGGGGTAGCCACAGTAAAACGACGATTAGAGGACCGTCCTGGCATGTGACTCTTGAGATTGGGGTGTGTGGCTCTGGGACAGCTGAATGTCCCCTGTCAGCTGGGCCGGGGATGGTGAGGGCAGTGTGCTCTGTGTAACTGGACCTGAGCCTGACTGCTGGCTCCATCTGTCCTGAATCCACTGTGGCCTGTCGCCATTCTACCTCGTTTACAGGGGAAAGGACCTGCCAAGTAGGCCTCAGAGAGACAGACTAGCCTCCAGGCTGCCCTCTGTGCCAACCTCAGGGAGCTGCAAGCTTGGTGGACAGGAATCTGGCAAACTGCCCTCTTGGGACTGGAACTCTCTGGGTTGTACTTTTATTATTATTATTAAATATCTCTATTATCAACAATTAGATACACTATATGAGCAAATCTTGTGATGGTACCTCTATTTCCCTCCTCTCTGCTCCTACCCACTGGGGGCCCTCCTCAGTGGGTACACTGGATCAGTCCACGGGGTAGTGGGTTATGAGTTGTACAAGAGGTAGTTTCCCCCCACCCCCGCTTTGTGTGTTGTTGCTGAGGGGCAATGTCTCTGCATATTCTTCCCCACCGTGGCTCTTACAATCTTTCCAGCCCCTCTTCCACTCAGTTCCCTGAGTCATGGAAGTCTGCTTTATTGTTGAGATCTTAAGCATCTCTGGATCTTTGCCCTGGGTTGTGTTGGGTATCATTGGTGTCTGTCTGGGTTATCTGCCTTGCTGTGGTGGTAGGTCTCTTGTTTATCTCTCCACTTTCTCATAAGCTCTCAGAATCTTGGGGGTGTGACTTGGTGTCCCTGTATCTGTACCAGCTGAGACATGCCAAGCTGCCTGCCGGGAGAAACTGGAAGAAGCAGGAGTCATAGGCATGGAGGTCCTAGAGCTAAGTTCCTCTTTCCTGGACATGAGGCAGTGATAGGCACCTCCCAGTATGTGCTCAGCCTGTGCCCAGTGTGTGTGTCCATATGTGTGTCCAGTGTGCCCAGTGTGTGTCCATGTGTATATCCAGTGTACACCCAGTGTGTGTACATGGTGTATGTCCAGTGTGTACCCGTTGTGTGTCCATGGTGTGTGTCCAGTGTGCACCCAGTATGTGCAGTGTGTGTAGTGTGTGCTTACTTGGTGCTAGGCATGCTGCTGAAGCCCTCTCTCATGTTGCCCCCCCGCCTTCCTGGTGTGTGTACGCGTGGGCTCCTGGGTGGCTTCATTGTCCACAGGTGCTCTGGCCTTGATGCCTGTGGCCTGGAGCAGGTGTGGAGGGGAGGGCACTGCACACTGGCTCTGCCCTCTGTGCTTTGACTGCTGCGGTTAGGGCTGAGATTGCCTCGTGTAGGAGGAAATGTGTGCTTCTGCCACTTCCAGGGTGGGTGGCATGTCTCTCCCTGATCCCATAGAATTTGGGTTCTCAGAATGCCCTGGAGCCATATGCCCATGGGGAATGCTGATGTTGCCTCCCTAGGGCATAGGTAGGACATGCTGGGCAAGTCCTCCTCATGTCTCCTCAGATGCCAGAGCCGGGAGCTGCATGGGCCTTGCAGAGACAGTAGCCCTCCTGGGTGGGTTGGAAGTGTGGGGCTAGAAGGGGTATTGCAAGGGGAGGACTGAGGACACACCCTCTTTTCCTTCCTGTCACTGCTGAGTTCCCCTGACCCTCTTCTCACTGACCGTCTGTCTCTCCCCAGGAGTTGCTGCTCTTCCTCCAGAACCTGCCCACTGCCCGTTGGGACGACCAGGACATCAGCCTGCTGCTGGCCGAGGCCTATCGACTCAAGTTTGCCTTCGCAGATGCCCCCAATCACTACAAGAAGTGAGCCTGGGGCCTGTGGCAGTGGCCTCCGCCTTGGGGAAGTGTCCCGTCCCCGCCTGGCTGGTTGAGGACTCTTGGAGCTGGTCCCTGCCAGGTGTGGCCTTCGAGGATGGTCTGGCTTGGTGCAAGGCTGGTGAGGATGAACTGCTTCAGTTTAATGATACCAAAGAGCCAGGGAGGGTCCCAGCTTCAGAGGCCAGTGTGAGCCAGGAGTACCCCTCACCCTCGCCCTGGCCCTGGCACATCCTTGCCAAAGGCCCACCCTTACTCCATTGTGGGCAGCCAGGAGGCAGCCCCCTTCAGAGAGGCCTGCTGCCTGGGTACCAGACAGGTGGATAGCCCCAGGCCTACTCTGAAACGCACAACTCTGTTCTATTGAGCTAAAGAATAAAGTCCAGACAAATGCAAGACTTGCAGTGAGCGGAGGTCTCTGCACACAGAGGCTCTGGCTGACTGCCTGTCATGTCTGGGCCTGGCAGGTTTGAACATGGCCTGATCAAGAGTCTTTTTCCCAGGAGGCTGTGGGACAGGAGGCTGGGGCTGACTGCCATCTCTCACAGTTGCCTTACTGTTTGTTTCTCACCCTCTGTGCCCACCTTGGTGACCTGTCAGATTCCCCCAGGTGAGCGGGGCTGCTCCGTTAGGACCCACAGGCCTCACTGAGCAGTAGCAGGCAGGGGTTCGTGGTCCTGCGGCGGCTCCAGCCCTGTGCAGTGCTGCCCTTCCAGCCACCGCCTGGCTTAGAGTGGGCAGGAGGTGCTGGGTCCCTGTCCAGATCCGCTGGGTGTTGGTGTGCCTGCTGCCCAGGGCCTGCAGCGTTTCGCTCTCACTGTGGCCTGCTTCTCAGACCTATCCCTCCTTCAGGTGCTGGACGCTGCCCAGAGGCTGTAGGATAGATGGAGGTGTGAGGGAGGTGTCTTTCTGCTTCTTGAAAACCATGTTGGATGATTACATGAGGCATGAAATTAGCACAAATGGCTGTACAGATGCCACGTGCCCTGTCAGTGGAGGGATGGATGCACTAGCCTTAGACCAGGGAAGTTGTCCCCACTCAGGATCAGGGGGTCTTCTCAGACCAGCTCCTTTCCTGTGCTCGGGGTGCCTAGTTAAGAGAAAAGGGGCCACTCTGGAAAGCACCATCCCGCTTAGCCAAGATCCTCCGTGGAACCTTCCTTTCTGCAGCTCAGGTCTCTGCGTAGCCAGTGGTGGGGACACAGTGGCCTTGAGGCAGGCCACTTCTCAGAGGAGGAGCCGCACAGTTAACTCCTGCCTTGAATGTATTTTCATGTGTGCAAATGCTAGATTGGGTGCGAGGCCAAGCCCGTGACCTGAGCTGGGCAGGCATGTGTGTCTCTCTCGAATGTGATGTGTTGAAATATGGAATAAAGATGCTTCACACAGCTTGGGGTCTTGAGCACTTCCTCTTGTGGGAACAGGGCCCCAGCCCAGCCCTGCACCTGTCACATCAGCTCAGCGTTGGCCTGAGCACAGACTCTGCTGGGCGCCACAGCGCTGTGGTCTTGAGAACTTGGGGAAGAAGGCATTCTTGTGGCGGTGGCCCGAGGAAGCCACTTTCGTCAAGGTGGGGCAGGGGGCAGACTCAGTTTTGATGCTGAAAGGCCAGGATTGGCCTTCCTGGGCCTACGAGCTACAGAGTGGATGCCGGAGTCCAAAACGGCTTCTTGCATAGCCCTTTGCCAGGCTGTGGACAAGAGCAGTGTTTCAAGCCTGTGCCAGGGTAGGCCATGGGGTCTGGGCCACTTCATGTTCCTCAGACTCGGGACATTCGCAGCCCAAGGCTCCCACCCCACATCACTGAACACAGCCCTGCCAGGTCCCAGTTTCTCAGGGATCTTCTCTGGGTACCCTATGTCTTCAGCACCCCTATTCTTGGGATTCCCCCATAACAATGCTGAATTTATACTGCCACTGCCTGGCCATCAGCTAAGGGCCTTTCTCCATAGGTGGGAGCTGGGCACTTCTCTACCCTTGTGACTGACCATGGAGCAGAGATGGCTCTGCATCCTAAAGTGTGGACTGACCTCACTGACACCCACGGCGGTCTGCAGGACATGACCTGGCTGGCCCTCTCCGTGGCCACCTGGTGTACGACTCCAGCTCAGAGGTCCTGCTTTCTCTCGTTGTCATCATGGTTGCTGTTCGTTCCCACTGTAGGTCTTCACTGCTTGGGACAGGTGTCACCCCACCTGACCACAGAAGATACCAGGTCTGTTGGGCCTGTTGCAGCATGTGAAGGCCAGGGATGACTCCGTGGGACAGTTGAACTCCATGTTGGGAAGTGCAGGGCATCCTGGGCCAGCTTGAGTGATGGAGAGTTTCTATGGGTCCACATAGGGACCAACCGTAGAAAGCACAGGCCTAGCCAAGCCTCCACCTGTCACCTGCTGGGAGCTTCAGGAAGCCCCAGGGGTCCACTTGCCCTGTTCAGGGGCATTACTGAGGACAGACAGCCTGAAGCATGATTCCTCCCAAGCATCCCTGCTCTGCTTCCCTGTGCTGGCCCCTCCACCGTGTTGGCTTCCCTCTGGCATGGCACCAGCTCACCCAGGGTGGCTCTTCAGGTTTGCCCCACACTGTTTTAGGGCTTCCAGACCCATTCTGCTGTGGTGTCCTGGTGTGGAAGGTCCTCAGCAGGGGACAGTTTATGGTGTGCACAGAGCCACTCATATGATTGTTCATCTGCAAATGGCCCAACCTTTGAAGCTGTTTGAAAAATATTCCAACAAAGTCGAGGTCTAGGTGGTTTCACTGCTGAATTCTGCCAAGCAGTTGAAGAAATAACACCAGTGCTTCTCAAACTCTTCCCAACAAGCAGCCAGGGAGTACTTCCTAACTCACTCCAAAGTGAGCATTCTAGTTCCTTGATAGCAGAAATAGATACAGACATTCCAAGAAAGTCATTACAGGCCAAGATCCTGGAGCACAAATGCAGAAATCCTCGACAAAAATATTAACAAATTAACTTCTCGACACAACCAGTAATGGTTGACTAGGATGTGTTGCTGGGATGCAGGATGGGTCGATGTGAACCTGCTGTGCTTGTCTGAAGACAAAATGGCCCCTGAAACCTCGTGTGTTTGAACACTTGTTCCCCAGTTGGTGGTGCTGTTTGGGAAGCTGATGGAGCCTTTGGGAGGTGGAGCCTTGCTGGAGGAAGTGTGTTTCTGGGGGTGTGGGCCTTGAGCTGTCTTGGCCCAGCTCCACCTGTCACATCAGCTGGCTCTCGCTGCTTCCTGCTGCCGAGGGGAAGATGTGATGCTGGCTGTCTGCTCCTGTCACGATGAAACTTCACTCAAATCTGTGAGCCAAAAAGAAACCCTTCCCTTCCATATGCTACTGCTGGTTGGCTGTTTCATCCCAGCAGCAAGAGAGTAACTACTGCTCATACCCATAAATGGGATGCCAGCTCAGCACAGTGAAAGACAATTTGGTCACCTCTTAGATACAGAAAAAAATACTTAATAATGGTCAGTATCCTTTCATGATTCAAATGTTAGCCAAATTAGGCGTTAAAGGTCTATACCTCAGCACCATGAAGGGCCTGTGTGGACTTCCAACATGTTATGCAACAGTGGAAAGCTGATCTCTTTCTTCTAACACGTCCTGCCCTTACCATTGTACTGGATGTAGCTCTGCAAAGCCTGGACAAGAGAAAAGAAAAGGCAGGGCTGGAGAAAGGGCTTATTAGTTAAGGAGCTTGCCTGCAAAACCCAGGTTCAACTCCCAGTACCCACGTAAAGCCAGATGCACAGAGTGGCACATGCATCTGGAGTTCATTTGCAGCAACAAAGGGCCCTGCTGCACCCATTTCCTCCCTCCCTCCCTCTCTCTCTCTCTCTCTCTCTCTCTCTCTCTCTCTCTCTCTCTCTCTCCCTCTCCCTCTCCCTCTCCCTCCCTCCCTCCCTCCCTTCCTCCTTTCCTCCCTCTCTTTCTCTCCCCTCTCAATCTTTCTCTGCTTTCAAATAAGTAAATAAAGGGCATAGAAACAAGGAAGAAGAAATTAAACTTTCCCTATTTGTTTTTGACATGACAGATTCTACTCCCCCCCCAAAAAAAAGCAAAGGTTCACCTTCTAAATAAATCCACTGAGGTTGGAGGATGCACACCCAACCAGTCTCCAGCCTTCTACATGAGAACAGTGAACTAACTGAGAAAGAAGTCTAGTGACAATCCCATTTATGACAACTACAAGAAAGTAAGCATAAACGAGGATTGGTAAGACATCTAAAATATCCATGAAAGAAATGCGAAACAGCCACTAGATACCGTGTGCCACAGTCCTAGCTTCACCGCTCACAGACTGAGAAAACACCTCTCCCATTCGTATGGAATGTAATGCCCACATAGCCAAACCAGTCACGGACTAAAGAGCAGAGTGGGAGGCATCGTACTGCCTGGTTTCAAGCTGCACTGAAGACAGTACAAACGGCTTGCACATGAAACATCAGCCTGTGAAACAGTGCACAGAGCTCAGACGTGACCCCATGATGGCAGGCTGGTTACTATTTGAGAATTGTATGCCGAAGTTAATTTTAGGTGACTGGATGGAAATATAAAAATTAAAGCCTCTCCAAATACTCAGATTAGATGAGCATGACTGTTTTTACAGCTTCTAGTGACAGAAGGCTGAACCTGACCCCAGGGCCATAAACCTGGTGAGGAAGACTGGTGGGTGCTTACAGGAGACTCCCTAGCAGCAAGTCCCAAACTCGGGACTTCAGTCAACAAAGGCAAAGAACCATCACCAAGCTGAGGGCTGCACAGATGGCTCAGCGGGTAAGGGTGCTTGCTTCACAAGCATGAAGACCCAAGTTCAATTCCCAGTACCCACACCAAAAGCTGGGCATGGCTCTTGCATGCCTGCAACCCCAGCACTGGGAGGGGGGTGGAGACAGGAAGATCCCTGGGATTCACTGGTCAGCCAGTTTAAGGAAAACAGGAGCTCCAGCTTCAGAAAGATCCATCTCGAGGCTACATACATACCCTCTGGACTGTGCACAGGCATGCGGTTTGCACACAAATGCACACCTCACACACAGCTGAATAAGCATGCTTTCAATCAAGGTGAAGCATTGAAATTCAGACCAATAGCAAGCACAGCACAGAACCCACATTCTTTTCCACAAGAAAAGACAACACAGGCTGGAGAGATGTTACTTGTCTGTAAAGCCTAACAAGCCAGGTTTGATTCCCCAGTTCCCACGTAAAGCCAGATGCACAAAGTGGCCCATGCTCTAGAGTTCATTTGCAGTGGCTGGAGGTCCTGGTACACCTATTCTCTCTCTCTCTCTCTCTCTGTCTCTCTCTCTTTCTCTCTCTGTCTCTCTCTCTCCTCTCTCTCTGTCTCTCCTCTCTCTCTCCCCTCTCTCTCCTCCCTCCCTCTCTCTCTCCTCTCTCTCTCTCCCCATAGAAACATAAAAAGACAATGAAAGCACCTGTAACACGCTCCCATCACTAGCAGGTAAATGGAAGAAAAACCCATCATGAAATGTCTACCCATCAGTGCCAGCCATCTGACCCTGGGCTCTGAGGGTATCATTTGTTATGTGACAACAGAAAATACATTTTTTTCTGAAATTTTTGCTATATTTTGTGTTTCTCCTTGAAAACTGAAGCATGCCATAGCCGAAGAGAGCCTGCCTGAGCTCTCTGCACAGTGTGACCACTGCTGAGGGGGAGACGCAGACATGCCTGAACCTCCCGGCGGCCCTTCCCAAGCACACAGCCCACCCTGACTGCCAACCCAAGAGCTTCCCTTTGGCTTTTCCCAGCGCCCTGTTTTGATTGTATAAATGGGGTTACACAGCTCATCCTCGTGAACAGTCTCTTCGGCTCGCCTTTCAGTTTGAAGAAAACCTCTCCATCCTGTTCCATTGCTGGGTAGCTTCACATGACAGGAAAAGATCACAGTTGATCCATTTCACTGCTGATGGACATCTGGGCCCTTCCTCATCCACGCTGTTATAAATGACGTCGTTGCTGGAACATCTGTGTGCCTGTCTCCTAGCGGGCAGGCGCCCTCCGTGGGGTTGAGCGTTCACCTACAAGTGGGATGGTGGTGCCATATGGTGTGTATCTGTCATGTTAATAGGTAGTGACAAACTACTTTCTAGAGCAGTGGCTCCTGCCAGCATTCTCCCAGCAGGGTGTGAGGGCTGTGGCTTCCCCACCTCCTCCCTGCAAGAGCCTGCCTGGGGGCCCTGGTGCTGGGAGTGGGTCATAGGGCCCCCCTCCTGCCGGGCCACTCTTATGCTCCCTTGCTTTCCCCAAAGCCCAGGCACAAAGAGCCTTCCTGGGATATCTGGTTATGCTAATACCAGAAGCATCTCCTCAGATCATTAAAATTTTTTCAAAAACATGATTTTAATGACTGCATAATATCCAGTTGCATGGATTAACATAATTCATTTATTCCCTTATTATACATCGGATGGCTCCCATCTCTTTCCTGTTACTCATGTAGCTGTGGTGTCTACCGTTCTGAGCATTTTTCCATGTGGGATTCCGCAGTGAAAACCACCAGCTCCCGCCACCCCCACTGGCTTGTGACCAGCGGCAGATCTGCTTATCTGCTTTACTCTGAGATGCCCTAGAAAATAGAAGTTGAGGACATTATTTTAAAATGTAAGGACCTTTTTGTTTTTTTGAGGTAATGTCTCGCTGTAGCCCAGTCTGACCTGGAATTCACTATGTAGTCTCAGATTGGCCTCGAACTCACAGCGATCCCCCTACCTCTGCCTCTGGAGTGCAGAGATTAATGGCATGTGCCACTCCACCCAGCTTCATTTTTTAAAGAGAAATAATGTGTAACTTTCAAGAGAGAAGCAAAGGAATGAAACCAACGGAGAAGGCAGGTGGTGGAAAAGCCGAGAAAAGGAGGGTGACAGCCGGAAGTGCTGATCGGCACGGCTCCTGTGAACCTCATGGTCACCATAAAGAACTCGAGCAGGGCTGGCAGATAGCTCAGTGGATAAAGTGGTGCTCGCCTGCATCCAGCGCTGGGGATGCAAAAGCAGGCAGGTCCCTGGGGGCTTGTTGGCCAGCCAAGTGAGACACTGCCTCAGTGGATCAGGTAGAGAGTGATTGAGGAAGACACTAGATGTCAGCTGCTGGCCTTCCCATGTACATGCTCACATGTGCACCCCCACACACAAATACACATGCATGATCACCATACCCATGTATGAATGCTGGCCTAATCAAGAAAGATACAGTAGGACTGGAGAGATGGCTCAGTGGGTAAGGCACTTGACTATAAAGCCTAACGACCCGAGTTCAAAGTGGCACCTGTGTCTGGAGTCTATTAGCAATGGCTGGAGGCCCTGGCATGTTCATTCTCTTCTATCTCTTTCTGTTTGCGAATAAATAAAATTGAAAGAAAAGATACAGTGTACATTTTTAAAACTCTATAATACATTGTACTGTTGAGAATATGTACCTGAAACAATTTTTGAAATGGAAGTATGAAAACAGGAGATGTGCTTCTGAAAGTCAGTGTGATCAGGAGGATCTGGTTATCTGAGCCATATTTAAAAAGCACTGGTAAGGAGGGAGAGCTGGCTGACCGTGGACCTTGTAGATGCAGCACCTGACCTCCACAGGAGCAGAGCAAGCATCGCCCCGCGTGAGGCTAGCCTCACCTGTTCGCGGCTGTGACAGGACATCTTGGCATGCCTTGCAGGGAATGGTCAATCCATGGGCGCAAGTTAAAAAATAAAGAAGGTTCTACCAGGCATGGTTGTGCATACCTCTAGTCCCAGTGGAACGGGAGAACTGGGGTTCCCAGCAAGTTGGGGTTCCCAGTTAATTCCAACGCACCTTAAAGCTTAAGAGTACCCAGATTCTTGTTCTATAAGATTAAAGAACTAAAATTATAGACCACCAGAGGATAAAGTATAGTGGGAGACTTTATTTAAAAAGAAATGAGAAGTTACAGAGGTCTCCAGTCACTAGTGAGGAGAGAGCA
>PVHP010038521.1:0-16850 GCA_004024765.1 Zapus hudsonius | reverse complement strand
ATACCAAAAATAAACCCATAATGGCACAGAACATTCACAATGCAAAACATGAGGCACAGCAAAAACAGATTGACCAATACAAGATTTAAAACAAACAGGGCACCATCAATCTCTAACTCCAAGCTCAATGATTCTTAACCAATAACACAAGTCTCTTGGAGATTCAATTCCGCCCCTCCAGCTTGGCTACTCACAGTCCAGGAAAACGTCATCCGGTACCTGCAGCTGGCCTTGGCACCATCCATAGTCCTGGAATTCACTGGGTCTCCATTGCAACCCACAGTTCATCCTCCTGGCTCCATCGGACTCCATGCAGGCAACCTAGCACACCTGCTTCACACACCAATGGCCATTTTTCAAAAACAAAACTGTTGCAAATCCAATGACCCTCTCTTTCTAACCAATCTCAATTCCATAGAACCAGGTGGGCTACCAACTTGTTAATCCAGGAGGGATCAAAGCATTCATGCCCCTTACTTCAAAAGTCTGCATTCTTCCTGTTGTTCCAATGCAGACCAGCTGGCCCAATCTCAGTGGTTGTAATCTCTCAAACAATTGCAGGTGAACGGGCAGCAGTTTCGACCCAAAGATCTTCCTTTCTGTGCCATCTCCATCTGCTCACACCAGTGCATCTTTACGAAAAGCAACCCTGCACCAGTTTCCAGGACACAGGCAGGCAGAATGCAGCAAGCCTCACACGCAAACTGCTTCTGGCACAGTCCTGACCAAGTTCTTTCTCCCCCTTGTAAGCCAAACCTCACAGTCCATAGTTCTCATTACATTCAGGTCTTTTAACTCTGACCATCACGCTGTACTCACAACACTGCGAGGCATCTCTTAGGCCGGGAGTTCAAATTCTTCCACATTCCTCCTGTAGATCACTTCCAGAAAACCAAAGCCACAAGACCAGGGTTCCAGCAGCAACAAATGACCCCACGTCCTGGTACCAAAACTGTTGGGGTCATCATTCTAGTTGCTGCTTAGGAAGAACCCAAGCAAAGGCGGCTTGTAGAGGAATGGGTTTATTTGGCTTATGGACTTGAGGGGAGACTCCATTCTGGCAGGGAAAACGATGGCATGAGCAGAGGGCTGGACATCACCTCTGCCACAGCACTGCAAACAGCGGCAGGAAGGTGTGCCAAACACTGGCAAGGGGAAGCTGGTTTATAACCCCATAAGCCCGCCCCCAACAACACAGCTTCATCGAGGTTGTAAAACCCAAACTGCCATCAGCTGAGGACCGATCTATCAGAACACATTCAATTGTTTGTGGGGGACACCTGTATCAAACCATGACACAGGGACTTATTTTCAGACTGTGCCTGTTCATGAACTCTGTTCTCTAATTTCTACACAACTTATTTAAGTCTGAATTTCTCACTTCTTACTCCTCCTCAATTGAGCAGGTCAAGGTCATCCATCACATACATATTACAGAGGCAATATACGTGTCTCAGTTTTCTACATGCTAACAGCAACTGATATAGCTGAGCATTCTTTATTTCTTAAAATGCTTTCCTTTTAAAACTTTTCTTATACCATTTATTATGGACTGAATATTTGTGTCTACACAAAATCCCTCCACTAAAGCCTTGTATGTAGAGATGATTATTGAAACTTAACTCTAAAGAAGTTGTTAAGATTTAAGAAGATCATACTAGGGCCAGGAGAACCTGGCTGAATACTAGGCTATCCATGGTCCCCTGTCACAAGGACTGATCCAGAGGACCCATGGAGGAGGATATCCAGCTGATTGGGGATGGGGGAGGGGGGCATCGGGGAATTGGGGATAACAACTCATTGTTTGCCCACTAAATAATGTAACTCATTATGGACAATAAAAAAAAAAACTTTAAGAAGATCACAAAAAGAAGAGATTTCAAAGTGCTATTGTTGCAGTTAGCTTCCTGTTCCTGGACAAATACCTGGCCAAGAGAATATTGTTTATTTTGGCTTACAGATTTGAGGGGAAGCCCCATGTGGCAGGAGGAGACTGTGCCATGAGCGGAGGCTGACATCACCTCCTGGCCAACATTAACATCAGGTGGACAACAGCAGCAGGAGAGTGTGCCAAACACTGGCAAGGGGAAGCTGGCTAGAACATCTGTAAGCCCACCTTCAACAACACACCACTGCCAGCAAGGCTCCAATTCCAAGATTGCCATCAGCTAGGGATCACCAATTCCGAACACATGAGTCTATGGGGGACAACCAATTCAAACCACTATAGCTGTCTATTTTTCTGTTATTTATCATCTCTTTACTTACCCGTTACCTATCTATTGTGTATCTATTTGTTATCTATCATCTATCTATCCCATATGCACTCCACATTTTCAGAAGAAAGGTTATGTGAAGGCAAACCAGGGACAGATAAGCTAGAAGAACATTCACCAGAAACTAACCAAACTGCTACCTTGAACTTACATTTTCAGCCTTCTGAACTTAGAGAATTCCTGTTATTTAAGCCACCAAAGATGTGCTGTGCTGTGCTGGCCACTAGCACACAAGGTCACCATCTCCCTCAGATTCTCTTCTGACCCTTCCTCGACTCCTTTACAATAGACATGTGTCTACTCTAGGATGAATATGGAAATTTCCTATGAGCACCACTCTTCCCTTCTGTCTGCTTGCCAAAGCAGTCTCAAACCTTCCCAGAGTTTTAACTGCCACATGATTGCTGCTGACTCCAACCATTACATTTCCCATTTAAGTTTCTTCTAAACCTGTTAAAAAAAAAAAAGCTCATTGCCTCCTCTAACTTCAGCCCTGAAAGAGGCTCATCATATTCTCATCATAATCATAAAGGTAGGTCACCGCGGGCTCCTCTCCTTTTAACTGACAACTGATAAGCAAGTTCAACATGTACCTAGAACAGAGAGGATCAAAATTTGGGGTCATTTGCAGTGAGTAGCACCACCCCGACCCCTGTGTCTCATACAGATGGCTGAGGTGGCGTCTTCTCACACATGACAGCCAGCAGTCACCCAGCTGTATGAAGGATGCTGGCAAACAGCTCCTCCATCTCCCCTCCTCCCACACACCGTCCCATGTTCACATTCTCCTTTAACAATCCCTCTGCTGCAAGTGCTGCCAATCAGTTCTCCTCTGCAGTCTGCTCACTGCAATCTCTTGCCTGAGTGGATCACTCACTGATCTCCCCGCCTCCTGCATTTGCGGCTTTGAGCTTCTCCAGTTCCTGGTTTCAGGTGCAATCAAATATATATTAGAAACTTGGTATGGCTTCATGATATGTTGGTACCATCATTTCCCTCCTCCCTGCCCCCATTCCACTGGTACATGTACACAGTGGAATTCTACTCAGCACTAAGGAAGCATAATGAAATTTGTAGAAAAATAGACGGATTTGAGACAGAGCATACTAAGCAAACTCACACAAGCACAGAAAGACAAATGACTCATGTTCTTCCTGGTCTGTGGTTCCTGATCAGGAACAGCTTGAGTTGTAGGCATACCTGACAAGCAACGAGAGAGACAGATCTGAGGGATGGAAGAGTTTGGGGAGAGAAACCAGTTGTTGGAAGCAGAGGGTCATCCATGCCTGCAGGTCCTGTCACCTTTCCCATCATGCACTGTTCCCTTTTCTCAGTCTGTATGAACTTTACCTCCTTCCTGGGATGTTCACCTGGCTGTTCCCATGGCTGTTTCCTGCTCAGCCTATGAGCTTGCAAGCAATTCCCTGAGGCAGGAATTTCCCAATAACCTTATTTTAGCTGCAACATGCATACCCGTACTTTATTTCCATAGCGCTCACTCTTCCTAAGAGCTGAATAAACTAATGATCAGACATGTGTTTACATCTCCTTACTGAGATCTGTCTTCCCCCAGTTAGCAGGACCTCTGTCTTCCCAGTTCTCCAGAGTATCCCTGGCACTTAGTAAGATACCTTCATAAATGTTCAGTGAGTAAAGGAGAAACACCAAGTCTATGAATTTCAATTCATTATTTACTTAAGCAATGAACAGACTGAAAATGTGCCTTTCTGCCCCTTATTTTTTAAAAATATTTTATTTATTCATTTTCAATCAGAGATGAGAGAGAGAGAGAGAGAGAGAGAGAGAGAGAGAGAGAGAGAGAGAGAGAGCAAGCACAGGGCCACCACCTTGTGGGTCTGGCTTATGTGGGTCCTGGGGAATTGAACCTGGGGCCTTAGGCATTGGAGGCAAGTGCCTTAACCGCTGAGCAATCTCTCCAGCCCTGCCCCTTATTTTTTTTCAATGCAAGTAGAATGAAATCTCACACTAGTAAACATGTGATAAATCTCTGTGTCTGGATATGTGTGTGCCCACACATGCACACTTTCTGATGTGTCCAGTGTGCAAGGAAGAGCCTCCTGCAACAATTAACATTTATGGCTGACAAACTCAGGATAATACTCTAGCTCCATTCCTTTAAATTAGATTCTTAAGCTGATATTTCTCTTGGATGCTGCTACTACAAAGGAAGTAAAATTGTCATATGTTTTATAATCTGAGGGCTCAGAAGATATGAGTCATCCTGCTACCTAAATAATTTCAAATAAAAATAGCTAAACGTCAACTATTCTAGGAATAAAATTATTGGTGGGGATTCCTCTTTTCAAGCGGATCATAAATAACAACCCCATTTAATAAGGTAACTTTTGATTACACTAGTATTAATTATCAGCCATTTTTAAGGTTGCTTTGAGATACCCACCATGAGGAATATCAGATTACATGTGCCATGATGAGTTTCCAGGCTAAGACTGTTCTGTCCCTGCCATTTAAACTAAAATCTTTGGACCCAAGCCACCTATTTATCTGCTCGCTAGAACAGGTTTAAAACAATCACTTAAGCCAACTTTGGCCTAGTGACAAGCAGTATAATGAGATCATCTCAAATAGTCTTGGGCATAATCCCTACTTGCTGCTCCCAGGGTGAACTTCTCTAGCTCTGGAACTCAGAGCAAACCTGCTCACAGGCCTTTTCCTTCCAGGGCCACATGAATCACAACAGCCTTTCAGAATTCAGTCAGGAGAATCTTTTCAGAGAACGAATGCTCTACTCATTCTTCCAAAAAAAATTGCAGTAGACCAACAAAGGGCCAGCAAAGTTTTGGGACCCTCATCAACTCCAAAATGGCACAGTGGCTTTGTAAGGAGTGGTCCTTGTCTGACCTCACTGTTCCCCACAGAGGTCTACTGAGAACAGAGCTCAGCTACACATAGTTAGGCCATGTGGGAACTTGTTATGAAGAGCGTGTTAATTGCCTCACAATGTTTTATTATTTTTTTTAATGAAAAGAAAACCTCAGAGGATATTCCTATAATTTGGAAGATCTTGATTAATGAATTGCATTATTTGGATTTGTTTTCTTGTCTACATTTGCCCCGTTTTCAATTTTTTTAAAATTTCTTGTGTTTCCACTCTGGCAAACATTTTCTGAAATATATAAGGAAATATAATAGATAGATATACAAACATAATACAAATACATCTACAAATATAATAGATAGATATACCAACATAGGTGTACATATAGAAATATGTACACAAATAATATTTGCATATAATAATATGCATACACACTATGTATGTGACACATATAAAGTTAGGACACATATCCCTCTAATGGCTTGCTCAAAACATGTTATTTATCTTTGTTGAGAAGACTCTTTTAAACCCAAGGCATAAACATTCAATAATATAACTGCCACAGTGTAAAACATAGGGAAGATATGAATGAAAGATAACCAAGTGACACTCAAACCACAGGACATCACCTGTCCCTTCCAACTGCAGAATCATACCGATATACATCAACTTCAAATCAATATCAGCTTATTTCAGAAGGAATATGGGAGCTCTGCCTTTTATTGACCTATCATTGACTATCACCAAGCTATTTAGTATCTTTCCCTTTCTACATTCCTCCCTCTTTGATTAGTCCTTATAGTCAGGAATAGACCACTTAGGAGGTCTTCTAGAATTTTAAAAGCTTATTTTGTTTCAAGAATACTTGCTCTATGCATAGCATAATGATGGTATTGAGGGATATTAGTAACCTTAAGGCATAACATTTTTTTCAGTGCCCAGCCAACAATGTAATGAGTTAATTTCTCACTGCTGCTTTGGCAGCTCATAAACAAAGGTTAAGGGGATGAGAAGTTCAAAAAATAATTTTCTTTAGAGAAAAGGTATTGGAATCGGTATTATGAAGGACACCTATTACTTGAACTCTAACTAAAAAAATGAAAAATTTTGGTATGGAAAGTAAGAAACAGGAAGGAAGGAAGGAAGGACGGGAGGGAGGGTGGGAGGGAGGGAAAGGAAGGGAAAGAAAAGGAAGGGAAAGGAAAGGAAGAGAAGGGAAGGGAAGGGAAGGAGTGAAAAAGGAAAGAAAACAGGAAGGAAGAAAAGATGGTGAAAGGCTGCAAACATAAGCGTGGAGTGCAAATGGCACAGATAAGTTTCAAAGCAGTGAAAGTGATACGGGCAATAATATCACAAGGAATAATTAAGTCCTCCTATGGTCACCATGGTCCCAGTGGCTCAGTATTACTTTTTACTACTGGTGTTCCCATTTTGCTCTAGTTATTATTCATATCATAAGCAATATTCTCTGGTTAGGAATGTAAGTGGAGGCTGAACTAGATATATAGCACAAATAGCTTTCAATACCTGAAATCATTCCCAGAAAGGTGGAAATTGCTGTTTGTAGGATACTGGAGGAGACGCACAGATGTATTATTTCTTTTTGCTACCAAGTCAGATGAAGAGTTGAAACAGGCAAAGACCCATTCGATGCTCAGGGAACAAGTTCTCCTCAGTGCATATAGCAATGTCTTCCCATGGGTTGTGATGGGATTTTCCATGGTGAAAGAATGGATTCTGTGGCTCCCTGGATGCCAAGAAGAAGGAGAGAGCATTACTACAGGAATAACGGGCTTTGGAAAGAAAAGAGGTATTGAGCCTTCCCACCCCAGTCACCTGAAACACTCAAAGTTGGAAAGCTATCAAAAACCAGGATTCTAAGCTGCAGGATCAAACACGTCTCACTGCAGAGTGGTTTTGTCCCTTCTTTCTTAGTGCGGGGCTGATGGGGTTAGCCCACAAGAAGAGTCACACTGAATACGCTCTGAAGCACTTCATAAAAAGACTTCATAGATTCC
The DNA here is from genome assembly GCA_004024765.1 of Zapus hudsonius. Lineage (NCBI taxonomy): Eukaryota > Metazoa > Chordata > Mammalia > Rodentia > Dipodidae > Zapus > Zapus hudsonius. The sequence goes on along the minus strand of PVHP010038521.1, from coordinate 9,696 downwards.
CAATCCCTGGGGATCTATGAAGTCACCCATCATGGTGATTCATAAACAGATCTGGCATTTCCCCATAGTCCATCCTTGGTTGAGATCTTAAGAAGCAAAAATGTGGGCTGGAGAGATGGCTCAGCAGTTAAGGCACTTGCCTCCAGTGCCTATGCCTATGGCCGCGGGTTCAATTCCCCAGGACCCACAGGTGGTGGCCCTGGTGCTCTCTCTCTCTCTCTCTCTCTCTCTCTCTCTCTCTCTCTCTCTCGCTCTCTCTCTCTCTGGTTGAAAATGAATAAATAAAATATTTTTAAAAATAAATAAAAAAGAAGCAAAAACTGTAAAAGAATAACATGCAAACACTTGAAAACTTACAGGTAATATACTTGAGATGAAAACATACAATATAGGTAGTAAAGGAAAATCTCAGAGAAACAAATACATGCTTGGATTAGAAAACTGCAATGCTGTGTCCATGCCAAATTCAATAAAGTACATGTGAATCTGGCAGATATGGCACGAGTTAAATTATTTTAAAGGCATCCACCCTTGTTCTTTATATAAGCAAGCTCTTGTGGAGAATTTCCAGAAGCACCAAGATAGAGGTGAAAGGAAAAGGCAGTTATATGTCATAAGACACAGTACAGAAAAGTGATTTTAATACAAGCATCTTCATTTGCCAACATTGTGGACTGCTTCCTTAAGCCTGGCCCCCTCACCACCATGACATGTTCAATATCTTTGCACACTTGGAAGCATAAAACACTAATTCCCATCACCCTGTAATATGTGAACTGGTAACTTAAGAGGCACTCTGAAAGATGGTGGTTTGGGAATGGTATGATACCAGGCTAAGATGTGCTGATAAACACAGAATGTTAATGCTACAAGGAGTTGTGTGTGTCCATTACAAAGAAATTTCTTACTAGCTTTTTGCCCTATCTTGTTAAAATACAAACTACTATTTCTTGTCATTTGTTGAGCAAGATTTTGAATGCATGTACTCTTTTAAAAACTGAGATTTATTCTTTTACACTATTCTAGTTGACAACTAGGAATCTCAAGTTTATAAGAGATCATGCTTTATATAATTTCCAACATGCTGAGGGAATTGTAGGAAGAAACACCAGTTAATTTTAAGACCACGATACATTTCATTGTGAGCTAATTATTATTTAATATTGTTTTATTATTGCAAAATTTCTCTCTCTCTCTCCATAGTTACTGAGTTATAAAAGTTAACAAAATGGGACACTCTTTTCTAGCAAGGGATTTTATCGATTCACGAAAAATTGGTATTTATAAAACAACAGTAAAAATAAATCATCAACTGTGTTGTTTGCCACAAGTGAGGAAACGTGTGAGTCTGTGTTTATATTTTAGCAAAGGGAACAGTCGAGATCCTTATTTAGACATGGGTAGAGTAGGAAACACTGTATTTATCAGGGGTAGCTTTGATGCAGACCATGTCACAAAAATAATGAGAAACTGCCCCTTCATTTGGAATCTTGTTTAAAAACATTTTATTACTTCTTGAAAATTAAATTTAAAAGTCTCATCTTCTAAGTGACTTTATAAAGAATTATTCAAACCTTCACTCTCCACAGTTGTCCCCTTGCTACGAATCTGAAAAACCAGAATTTTGTTAATATACATGCCAAAAGTGCAATTTCTCAAAATAACATGCAATCCAAAATGGATTTTAATAAGCCCTAATAAACTGTTTCCATTAAATCTAGACTCTTTAAGTATAAACTAGAAGCAAATGTTTAATTTAGTATTTTGCTTTCTTGTCCCGATTGGGTCGTCCTCACTAAAAATCGTAAAGGGAAAGACGGAGAAATAAAATAAAAATATAAAGCAACATCCTAAAGGTTTCATTTATTGAAGGCCATTTCACTGTTCTTTGCTGGTTGGGTGATAACAGAATCCATTTTCACCCTTTCTTGAGCCCATCACCAATGAAGGCACACATTCCAAAATGTCCATTGTAAACACCTGTCCTGCAAAGAGAACCAGACCCCATGCACAGAAAATACCTTGCCGCTTCTGAAAGTCACTGTCATGTTATGACACATTTCAGTGTCTGGATTTATGGAGCTGTCCAAGTTCCCATAATAATCAGAGAATAATGAATCCCTTTGGTCAGGTAGCCACAGGCTCTAAAACAGATTATTTGTTTTTAGGAGGAAAAAAATGAGTGAACACAGACACAATATTAATGTCTAGCCCAATACACTCCTTATTTTTTATTTTCTGTTATTAAAATGTTCTGTGATTCTATCAGTAACTCTCACAGTTTTCCTACTAGAAGATAAAACTAAAAATAAAACGGTTCACTGGCATTCTCCCAAGGATTTTAGTCGGTGTATTAAAAATCATAACTGGAGGATGCTTTTTGTGAAACTAAAATGCATTCATCTTACCATGAAGTGTGCATCATAGGGAGAATTCTTTTTCTCCAGTCGTTTGCAAGTAACAGAGGGTTAAACCAGACAAAACAGCAAATAAAAGCCCCCTTTTGAGGCATCTGAATGCTAGTCTCATTATCAAGCTAATAAATTACCAGGTTATTGATTTGTTTATACCATTTTAATTTTCTCTAGATTGCTTGCTTGTGCATATATGGTGATTCTGAAATAATTTCAAATTTTCTACTTTTTGGAACGAACACAGACCAAAATTGCTATAGCGACCATGGATAAAACTCAAGGAGTAAACAGAAGAGTGAGGTTTGTTAAAACTCTTCATTTCCTACATAGTAATACCGACAAATGTTTATGTGATATTTGCGATGTTCAAGACACCTAGGTTAACTCATATAATTCTTTCATATTTTTTTCTGAGATAGGACTGAACTCACTGTGTAATGGAGGATGACCTTGGCATTGTGACCCTCCTGCCTCCACCTCCCCAGTTCTGGGATTCTGGGCATGTGCCACCATTACCCAGTTTATATAGTTTTGGGGAACAAACCCAGGGATTTGGACATGCTACACAAGCACTCTACCAACTTAGCCACATTTCTGTCTCAAACAAAGATGACAGCAAATGACTGTTGTCCCAGAGCTGCTTGGAATCGGTGATGTCAGGAGTATAGACCTCACTACAGGGCAGGGCACCTCCAGCGAATGGTGAGACCTCATGCTGCCTTGAACCACTGCAAGCAAAGGGCTTGTTCTAGCCATTTTTGTCTTGCTTTTATTCACATATCTTTTTGTTCTTTTCTATTCAACAATATCTCAAAATATCTGAAGGAATAAAATTCCTTCAGAGGAAAATAATAAAGTGCTTGCCTTTTTTCTAGGCACTGGATTTATTTTTATCATATATAAATAACGTTGGAAAATTACACTTCTAATAATTAGCTCAGATCCCCAAACGCCTTTAAGAAACTAGTGATGAGAGGTGTGTTTTCCCTGTAAACTGCCTTAGCTAAAGAAATTCCTTGCATCCTATAGACATCAACAACAAAAACTCATCAGAAAATGTGAGAAGTCTTTCAAAACAGTGACTTAAAATGGAGGCAACTGTATTAAGATTTCAACATAGCGTTACTTAAGAAACATATCTCATCATGGAAAGTGCGCGTGGTCTGATCATGACCACACTTTACATCAAGACACAGCAGCCTCTTTCTGGCTACACTTCTGATTCCTGTGCTCAAGGTTGACCTGCCTTCTGCCTTTGTTTCCTCCCAGCCCAAGGCTGTGCTGCAATGTGGACAGTTGCCTTCCAGGATGTCCTTAGAGGATTTCTCTGCTCTGCTGCTTGCAGTCATCCTGTACATCCCATAATAGAACCCTGCCATCTATCCTGCACTCATTTCCAGCTGGGCAAAAACTGAATTACGTGAGGTACTGCTTCAAAGTTGTACTCATTCGGTGTTACAAATGGTTCTCGGCTGACATTGATGAAACTCCTCGAAATGTCTGATGGGACTCTGGTGACAGAGATAAATCTCACAGCATGTGTGCGGGCGGCTTGTGTGTGAGTTGAGGAAAAGTCAGTTTGAAACATCAGCACGCAGGTCACCTCTAGATGAACACTGAGTTTGGCTGAAATCAACATTTCATTAATTCTTTTCCACTTACGTAATGGCTGCTCTTAGTGGGATGTGATAGTGTCAGTAACTACGCTATGTTACTAAGGGAGAGCTTAGGTAGATTAATTACATTAAGCATCTGTTATAGAAGGGTTATTCCTTGAGATTTACAGCACCTTAGTATGAATGCAATTTCAAATTGATGAATTGATTTGTTTCTCTCACTGGATCATAAATACTGAAGGAAAAATAGATAAATATGTAAATAAGTAAATGAATGAACAGAAAGAGAGAAACAGAGAAAATGCATTTTCTTCTTCACTCCATTAATTCTTTCAGCTTAAAGAAAAAGTATCAGATAAAATGTTCACCATTCCTCTCCTTGATCTGATATTGAGTCAATTATTACAGCTTGCTGATTTTACTACCTAACTTGTACAATGAAATATATCACCTCTTCCCTCACGATGCTATTAAAAATACAGGTTTTCTTTACTTTGACAGATGCTAATTATAGATGTTGCCTTTTGAAACTCAGCTTTCTTAAAATCTCTAGGAATATATTTTTTCCCAAATGCAAATGTGATCATATGGAGCATCTCCATGGATTTAGTGGGTGGCTCCCAGACCTCCATCCCTAGCCTCATCTGCTACTTCCGCTCTGGGGGGTTTAAGCACTGGGAGCCATGTCCTGTCATTCTGTCACTGGCCGCAGAGGCTCTTGGCTGTCTGCCTTCGCCATGTGTTGCTCCCTTCCTCTGTGCCTGAAGCTCTCCCTCAGCTCCAGGTGCGGCTCATCTTTCCTCCCTGCTTTGAACGGTTCTGCAGATGAGGAAGGTGCCCTTCATCCCAGCACACCTGGGACCTTGGTCCTCCTTCATCATGTAACCATTTTTGACACTCTTCTGTTGCTAGTTCCTAACGAAACTATTAGCCTCTAGAGCTCATATATTTCTTAATCATCTTTTATTCCCTTCACTTGACGAGGTGCCTGACTCACAGGAAATACAGAACGAATAGACATTGACCTCAGCTGAACTTTCTGGAACAAACTGTTCTATGAGATTAAAAATAACTTTCTTCCAAACAGCCCTTCGTGGCATTCAATCTTGTATCAAAGTGTAACTCTTCATTTAGCAATGAAAAAATAATGATGACCAAAACAGTCTTCTTCAGGTTGTTTTTTTTTAAGCTGTGCTAACCAACAGAATGGAAGACATTTTAACAACCAACTATTGCATCAGAGTCTATTCAATTTTCTTGGAATTTGTATATGTATTAATTTCCTAACCAAAGCTGAGTATGTAATGGAGGTGGCTTTATTTCAATAGGAAAAAGTCATTTAAATTACTTTTTCAACTTTTTTCTCTATGGATCTTTAGTTCACACATATGTTTAAAAATTAAATATTTATTTGTTACATCATGGCTTAACTCATTACACACACACACACACACACACACATATATATATATATATATATATATATATATGTGTGTGTGTGTGTGTGTGTGTGTGTGTTCTCCAAAAGTATGAAATTGGTAGCTAGTCCATAGCTTCCTTCATTTTGGTTCAGCAAAATTGAACTCCACAAAAAACAGGAAAAACCACATTTATTCCTGTTTTTGAGGACATACCCCCTTCATCTTAAATCTCCCCTTAGTCACAAAGAGTTAATTTGAAAATGTGATCAGAATTACAAATGTGAAATATTGGCCAGCCCTTCTCCAAAGCTTTTATCACAGATAAAGGGAAAGTCAAATGCAAGCCTTTACATTAGTCACACACAATTGGTAACTATATTATAAAAATCAGAATAGCAATTTATAAATACACTGTCATTTTAATCTTTAAAGGGTCTTAAGGGGCTACATTGAAGGAGCCATCACATTTCAAGAAAAGAGGGTGGTTCTAAACTATGAAACAAAGAAAGGACAGAAAAAAATCCCTTATTAAATCTGACCCAGACATACAGAGGGACATGGAAAGAATCCTTGAGTGATGACTGCAATCGTCACTTTGTGACAGGCCATTGAGATCTGAAATGAAAAACTGAATTATTACTAAATAAAAGGATTGGGCTTCCTACCTGAATTGATTCACTTTTTAAAAAAAAATTAGTTATATTTGAAGGTTATGTTGAAGGTCAAAGAATAATCTTGAAGTGTTTTGTCTATTTCTGGGGAGTGGCTATTTCTGGGTGTAGAAGAAATTTAGCTCTCAGATTTCCAGGAGAGCAGAAGTATGCAGAGCTAAGAGCATGTTGGGATAGGAGAGGAAAAGTGTGTCTCATACATTGTTGTATCTACACACACACACACACACACACACACACACACACACACGCTGAAGCAGATATCACTAATTCATCCCAGCCCTCATCCTTGGATTGCCCCGCGAACTCTGATTTCTTTTCCGTGGACTGACTAGCCCACACTCCACCCTCCCTGCTTCCTAATACTAGCATTACTATTTCATACCTCTCTTTCCAACAAAGCTTCATATACTAGCCCTGAAAATGAGCTATTACTTTCTTCTTTGAAAAGGAAAAATAAGCCAGGCATGGTGGCACACCCCTTTAATCCCAGCATTTTGGAGGCAGAGGTATGAGGATCGCCATGAGTTCAAGGACACCCTGAGACTACATAGTGAATTCCAGGTCAGCCTGGGCTAGAGTGAAACCCTACCTAGGGTAATAAAAAGGGAAAATAAAACAACCCAGATGAAAAGTCTCAACATACTTCGGGCATAGTAGCATGGTCCTGTGCCTCTCCTCCACGGTGGACACAGCCCAGAGAGAAAGAACTAAGAGTCCACAAAACTGTTTCACTTTGAGCCATCAACTCCTACCTAACTATTCTCTCTTTTTAAAAATATTACTTTAGGGCTGAAGAGATGGCTAAGTAGTGGTTAAGCCACTTGCTTGTGAAGACCAATGACTCAGATTCAATTCCCCAGTAACTACACAAAACCAGAACCAGATGCATGAAACAGCACATGCATCCGGAGATCATTTGCAGTGGCTGGAGGTCCTGGCATGTTCATTTTCATTCTCTCTCTCTCTCCCTTTCTCTCCTTGCTAAATAAATAAATAATTTTTAAAAAAAACTGACACAAGTATATGATTCCTGGGCATTTTCAAAAAAATTTTTAAAAATGAACTCTTTGCTTAAAGTTTGGCCACAGAGTGACCATTGGCTTTCCAAGAACAAGGAGGCAGGAGTAAACTAGCATTTTAAGAATGAAAGCACTGGAAATTTATCTAATTTTCTAAGATCTAGTTTATTCTCAGAGCTCAATGATACATCTCTTTCATTATACTGTTGAAGGTGAATAAATTATAATTTCAGCTAACATTCAAAATTTTCTCTTTCACTGTCTTGAGTTGGAGGTCTGGACATCACATTAATGCATCTTTTTTAATAACTGTCTTCAAAACAACACTAAATGTTCCACAGTTATTGCTTTGTTCTCCTGTTTCCCACAATGCATTCTGCCACCTGGGTCCTGGCATCCAGCTCTGTTCACTCATCCTGAATAGAAGTGAGTCAGCATTAACCCAAAGCCTTGCACTTTATATGTGCTGATAAATATTGAACAACTAAACATATATCCAAGATGAAAATACATTTCCTTGTGAAAATTCTAAAATTTTTCTCTGACAAGTTGGTTTCTATGAGACCTCTCCTCAGGACAATTCTGAGTGGCCTTGAACCAAGTCAACCCTCTCTCCGTAACTTCTTATAGCTCTCAAGAATAACTGAAAATGAACTAAGTGTCACTTTTCTAAGATAAGGGGGAGTCCATTGGAACATTATGAACTGAGTTCTCCCACCATGACAGGACATCCTTGAAGCCTGTAGCCCAGTTGATCATCTATCCCATGTATATGAGCCAGACTGAGTGGCATTTGGGACTGTTTGTCACTCCAAAGTGGACCCCAAGTCAAGTTTCCATGAACCATGTGCAGCTTTCTCAGACCTGCTCACAAAGAAACCAGGGCTTTGGCTAACCCTTCCCATCTGGAAGTAATGACACCTGCTCCATGTAACTGGCATGAGTGTGTTCCGCCTCACAAGACTGACTGGTGGGGAACCAGTGTCCTGGCTACTGCTCCAACCCCTCCATCAACCATGAAGCATCAACATGACTTATGAGCAGACAGCATTCTCACTTCTCAGTGCTGAATCTAAGCCTCTAGTGAAAACTAAGAGTCTTGGTCTGAAGAGATGGCTCAGCCTTTAATGGTGTTTGGTGCTTGCAAAGCCTGATAGCCTGGGTTCAATTCCCATTTACACACATAAAGCCAGATGCACAAACTAGTGCCTCCATCTGGAATATGTAGTAGCAGGAGGTCCTGGTGTGACTCTCTCTCTCTCTCTCTCTCTCTCTCTCTCTCTCTCTCTCTCTCTCTCTCTCTCTCATAAATAAATAAATAAAAATTTTAAATGAGTCTTTTGAATGGGGATATTAATTTGAGTAAGAAATAAGACTCAGAATGTCTATTTAAATGCTTGTACAAAGTCTCCACATAAAACAATATTAAATGAACTTTTTAATCACTGTTGAGGGTGGATGCAAGTTTATGTTATTGCTTAACAGAACCGTGGCATGTTCTTCATCAAACATATGTAATTAAATGTTCAACTTCAAATCATCTGCATAGCTTCATTACAAATAATGCCATTCTGAGATGTCTTTTAAGCCATCCCATTTGGGGGATCCCAAAATAACCATTTCTAATCAGTCTTGATCATCTGACTTGAAGCTGTTCTCAGTGTATTGGTAACAGAGAAGGGACCTAACAGCTGAAGACTTATCCTCACTGAGGACCTAAGTTCATCTAGCAACAACATCCATCATTCAAGATCCTGAAGCTCATGACATAAAGATGCTATAAATAAAGTCCTGATCACATAATTATTATGCCAAGACATTGAAATTATTGATCGTTTGGCTGTTCTATATCTACTTTCTAAGTAGCTTATTATTATTATTAAGTAGTTAATATTTTCATAATGGGATTTTGAGGCTTTATTATGGATGTTACTAAAAGTTTCCATCGTTTACATTCCTTCTTGTAACATGTGTCACCAGGGGATGGAGAGAGAACTCAGTGAGTAAAGCAAATGCCATGCAAGCATCAGAACCTGACTTTGATCCCCAGAATGCACATTTATAAAAGCATTATTGCCTGGCTCAGGCTTGTAATCTCAGTATTGGGAAGACAGAGAAGGTGGATCCCTCTGTCTCACTGGCCAACCAGTCTAGATTGTGTGACAAATGTCAACCCAGTAAAAGACCCTACTTCAAACAAAAGACGAATGGCACCTGAGGAATAATTACCCAAGATTGCCTTCAGCACACATACACACACACACACACACACACACACTATATATATATATATATATATATATATATATATATATATATATATATATATATATATATATAGAGAGAGAGAGAGAGAGAGAGAGAGAGAGAGAGAGAGAGATCTTCCATAATGAAGGCTTTTGTACTTTTTGCACTCAAGGGAAGAACAAAGCTTGTATCAATTTTTGTGAGTTTTAGAAGTTCTAAGCAGATGTTAATTAAAAGTAATAAATACCTACTACTCTGTCTTCTCAGAGTAATTTATTTCCTCCTCTTTAGCCCTGGGTTTGGAT
>PVHP010038520.1:0-16820 GCA_004024765.1 Zapus hudsonius | reverse complement strand
GTTCTTGTCCTCTAATGCCAAAGAATTGTACACAGGGACAGAATTAAATTTTAGTTACACATTTATTCTAATTCAGTAGATCAGGAAAAGGGGAGTTGGATGGGGAAATTGGATGTGGGAAGTCATAAAGTTTTCTCGCCACCAGTGTGGGGAAAACCACGTGTCAGAAAGTTCACAGAGCTTTTACTATTTAGTTAGAAAAGATAACAGAAAAGCTCCCTTTGTGAAAAAGAGAGTTTCATGAGAGAAAGGTCTGGAGCCTGCCCCCTACCCCAGCGGGGTAGGGGTACAGGCCTTACCTCACTGAGGCCTGGGCCAGCAGTCCTTCTACTCCATTGCCATGTGGGACAAGAGAGGCCGAGTCCTCTAGGGAAGCTAGTTTTAAGTCAGGTGAGTCAGAGGGACAGCTGATTGGTTCATATCTGACCAATCAGTTTTGGCACCTAGGTTGTAGTTCTAACTAGACACCTCCCATTCAAAGGGAGGGGCTGGAAGGGGAGGAACGGTCTCTATACACACCTGACTGTCACAAACCCACCCTAAGCAGTTCTCCCCAGAAATCATCAGGAGCAATCTGTGTCCATGCAGTGACTTTCCATGGGGACCCAGGAGACTCTAGTCAGTGACAGCTCACTAGAAATCAAGTATCAGGAGGTGGGAATCAATTCACCTGCTTCAGGTCACCAACACTGGAAGAGTAGGAAGGGCATCATGGAAATGTACCGGTGTTTTAGACTGATCTGAGTGTGAATATAGGTGCATGACAACTAGACCAGCGATAGGTTTCAGCCCTTGTCATCATCCATAAAATAATACCAACTGATGAGAATTCACTGTCCATTCCCTTCTTTCTAACGGGACCCTGACTACTTATCCAGGGCTGGCTTTGTGGAGATGTGACTTCATACTCAGATGAGCTCCACGCTGGGCTAAACCATTTGCTATCACCATCTTGAAATTCCCACTACTTCTATTCTTGCACCTGTGGTATGGTGTGAAGCCCGGGCAGCATAGCACGCATTGTGTAGAGACTGGAGACAGAGCACATTCAGGGTCCCTGGTCACCCCATTTGCAGTTCCCACAATGTGCCCACCTTGAACTCACTTGCACTCCTGAACTGTGGGCTCACAAAACTCTGTGGCCTTGTTCTGCCTCAGCCAGTCTGTGACTGAACTTGAGCTGACAGCCCCTTCCCACCTGAACTGGAGCTTGTTTTGAGTCCAAAAGAAGAGAAATGAAGTTCTGAGAAATAGATGACCAAGAAGCCCTGTCATACCCTTTCTAATGTATGTTACTTTCTTGTTTTAGACTCATGCTGAAAGTAATGACAGTCAAAGCTTGTATTTCCTCGAGTCCTTCCTGGTCACAGCAAATCAGTAGAAATATAGAGAAGCTTAGTGGAACATACAGATATCAAAATAGGACAAAATTGGATTAGTTTTGTACAGCATTTCCTTACTTAAAAAGAATAAAACATTCATGCATGTATGAACTACCAGCTATAATTTTGGAGATTCCCCACAAGAGTTACTTATGCTTCTATTTGCTGACCAAGATTGGGAGTGACATGACCGTAGGGATTTCCACAGTGATCTCCCAGGACTAGTTAAGCCCCTCAAATTAGATAAATGGGAAGCTTACTAACGGCTTCTGGGAAAAGTATCTCTTTCCCAAACTTTCATCTTTTGCAAGAGTGAGGATGGAGCCAACATGTCACTGCCCACCACCCATGGGGGCAATGATAAAACACACACACCCACAAACACATTCACACCTATATGGGTGGAAGAATGCACATTCTCGCTTTATTGCTCTCTCAGATCTCATTGCTCATACCTCATCCTCATACCTCATGCCTCCTGCAGATATGCTACATAATATATATATATATAGCTCCTTGCCAATCAGGGGGCTATTTATTGGTCTATGATAAGAACCTGTGAGCATGATGTACAAATAGCCTAATCAGGACTACCTCCTGAAACTCATTAAGCCAAGCTCCTCTTGGCAGGCTGTCAGGTACTGTCCAAGACTAAGCCAGGGTGTGCCTCCAAAGGCTCCCAAAGGCTTTCGCCCCTGACAACAAATTACAGAAAAGGAGTCAGAAATTCATTTAAAATCTTTTTACATAATTAAATATGCCAGAAATAGAAGTGAAGTGTCTAGGCTAAACGACCCAGATGCTAGCCATTCCTGTGACTCTTAGTTATGTGAGGCAACCATTTTATTGCTCTGAATTCCAACTTCAGAGGAGTTTCCCATAACTTGATGCTAAAAGCATATTAGTATCTGTTGACTAAGTAGATAGATGTGTACATCATTAAAAACCATCTGTTCTGCAGGGAGAAAAGGGCACCAATGACCTTACCCAGCAGTGGGCCCTGCATGCTATACCTCTGCAAGCCAGGAAAGATACACCCTCAGGTGCAATAGTGGCATGACTGTTGTAGGGGTAACCAAATGCTCTCTGGTTTGACTTGAGGCCCACTCCACAGGAGGTCCAGTCAAAAGCTTATAGATGGTTAGGTCACACATAGACTCAAAATGGAAATTAATTCTGTTGTTTGGCTTAGAGGACGTGATGTGCCTTAAAGAAATAATAATAAAAACCAGCTTTCATCTCTGGCATTGGGCAAGCCAAAGAAAATTTCAGAAGTCTGAAAGAGGAGTAGGTCTAACGGGCGAAAGGCAAGGTAGAAAGCAGTTGTGAAAGGAAGCACACTATGGTGCATACAAGGGCAAGAGGCAGGGCATGACTGGTCAGAGACTGGAGATGCAAATGGGTCATGCATGGAGAGAAGGTGTGTTAGTTAGCTTTCTGTTACTGTAACAAATAACTGTGGTAAATCAACTTAAATAGAGAAAAGGTTTATATTGGCTCATGGAGGTTATAGTCTATGATTAATTTTCTCCATTGTTGTGGGTCTATATAGCAAGGTATTCAACACATGGGGGAGAAAATTGCTTACTTCAGAGAAGTCAGGAAGCAGAAAGAGGGGACTGGGCATATAGTGCAGTCAGTAGAGTTCTTGCCTACCATATATGAGCTGTTGGGTTCAATCCCCAGTACTGCTTAAACCCAGGAGGAATGGTGTAATTTTAGGAGGTGGGGGCAAGGAGGATCAGAAAGTCAAGGTCATCTTTACAGGAAGTTTAAGGCTAGCTTTGGCTAATGTGGTGGTTCAGATGTAAATGTTCCCCATAGACTCACATGTTTGCATACTTAGTCCTCAATTGGTGGTGCTATTTAGGAAGACTGTGGAACCTTTAGGAAGCAGAGCCTTGCTGGAGGCAATGCATCATTTAGGGAGGTCCTTGGGGCCTTTCAGCCAGTCCCTGGCTCTGTCTCCTCCATCCCTGCCTAGCGACAATGTGAGTCTGCTTCCTGCTCTACCCTGATGAAGCTTCCCTTCAAAACTGTGGCTGAAATAAGCTCTTCCCTCCTCAAAGCTGCATTTGGTTGTGTAGTTAGCTAGCATCAAGAAAGTAACTGATGCTGCTAGAGACCCTGTGTGTGTGAGTGTGTGTGTGTGTGTGTGTGTGTGAGAGAGAGAGAGAGAGAGAGAGAGAGAGAGAGAGAGAGAGAGAGAGAAAGAGAGAGGCGACTCTTTCAAGGGGGCATCATCCCCAGTGACCATCCTGGTCAGCCAGGATGTGAGTTAACTGGCTGGGGTTCATCAAGCTGCATACCCATCTCTGTTTCCTCCAGAGCTCATCACACCCACCATGAGGAAAACAGCAACAGACTGACCAAAATGCTGAAACACTGCTCAGACCAGGGATGGGCGCAGGGATTGAGAATCTCATATTCTTCTTTGGGGGCCATGAAGGGAATAAATAGTCCACAAGATGTTGGGTGGGGGAGGGGAATAGACTTCCAGGAGATGTTGGATGGGGGAGGGGAATATAATTCCAGGAGGTGTTGGGTGGGGGAGGGGATTAGGCTGTCCAAGAGGTGTTGGGTCTGGGAGATGTCAGGATCCAGGGGACAGAACCTTGGAGGCCATGCCATGGTTGTCTGGATTTAGGAGGGTCTTCTGATTTGTGCTGCAGGAAGAGAACTAAGCCAGTTGAAGTCGTTGGTTATTTCGTTGTGTTCTGATCCTTCAGGAACAAGCCCCCCCCCCACAACATCTGCACACTGCAGGAATGTGCGAACACTCCAGGCTTGCTTGGATGAAGGCAGAGGAACAGAGGCGAGGGGTTTGAACAACAGCAGAACAAGACTCAGGCAGCTAAAGGCAGTATGACAGGATTGATTCTGTATGTTTTTTAATGACCAGCATGGTCCAAATCTCTTAGTCATCAAGTAAGACGCAATCCAAATGTTGTAACATTCTTCTTCTTGAGCTTCTTTGAAAAGAAACACTCAATGATGATGGGGCACTTGGAACATTTGAATTAAGAGCTCCGAGCAGAAAAAGTAGAAGTAAGAGCATCACTCAGCTCACGTGGTGATGCTTGAAGCCTTCACAGGAGAATCATCTTTAAATGGTAAATAATGGTAGGGCACAGTGGCTTATGCTTGGAGTCCTAGCCCTCATGAAGTTGAGACAAAAGGATTGCTGTGAACTACAAACTAGCCTGGGATAAGAGTGAGTTCCAGGCCACCCTGGGCTACCGAGTAAGACCTGCCTCAAAAACAAAACAGTGATGAAGACTTAGTGTCCACCAAACAGCAGGCACTGTCGTGTGCAGAGTGTGCTTGCAAAGCACATGCTTCTCTTTAGAAGGGTTCATATGCTGCCCCTTAGGTTTCCTTCCCAAGGCACAGTAGACATTCCAGAGACCAGCTTTCTTGGCAGTGTTATCCTTTACCAGGGATGGAAGGCATCCTGGGATAGCCACTTCCCGGGGTCACTGTACCAAGCCTAGCTCTACTAGGCTTTCATCTTGGATGTCAGGACCAATTTGTCACTGCTAAAGGCTATAGACACCATGACTCAGGGAACTGAGTGGAAGAGGGGTGGAAAGATTGTAAGAGCCATGGTGGGGGAGAATATCCACAGACATGGCCCCCGTCAGTAACAACACACAAAATGGAGTGGGGGGGGGAACCAGGCTACCTCATGAGTTACCTCATAACCCTCTACCCCATGAACTGATCCAGTACAGACACTGAGGAGGGCCCCAATGGGGTGGTTACAGGGAGGAGGGAAATGGGGGTACTGCCATAAGATTTGCTTATACATTGCATCTAATTATCAATAATAAAGGTTAAAAAAAGATTTGGGTTGAAATAATGCTTTGTTGTTTGAACAGCATAAGTGGAAGCAGCATATCAAAATCAGCAACATTTTTAATAACAAACCATCTAACTACCTTTTCTGTTTATAATTCATTAATTTTAAAAACGTGATTATATAAATCATAGAAGTCATTAAAATCCCTATAATCAAATTAGGCTCTGTGGGCATGAAACATTTAAACAATAATGTGTAGGAGTTGTCATGGTAACCCATCAAGTTGTAATTGTGTACTTTCCTAAGTAAAATACTAGAAAAGAGATACCAGAGTTAATCTGTAAGTTAGGCCCTCTGTTGTTGTTTACCAGGTGTTGGCCATGTGGAAGAAAAAGAGACTCTAAAGAGGTATGAAAATGTCATTTCAGGGCTGAGAGATGGCTCAGTAGTTAAGGTGTTTGCCCGTGAAGCCTAATGGCCCAGGTCTGATTTCCAGGACCCTTGTAAATGCACAGGGTGGTACTTGCATCTGGAATTGGCGTGTAGCCTCTGAAGGCCCTCTTGTGCTCAGTCTCTCTGTTTCTCTTCTTTCTCTCTCTCTCTGCTTGAAAACAAATACTCATTTTTTAAAATGGCATTTCAAAGTACCCTAACACAGTCAGTTCTCTGTACAGCCCTCAGCAGAGGAGAAAATGGGAGGAGCCATGGGAGATGAAGCAGGCATTAAGATGGTGCTGTCATCAGGTGGGGAGATGGAAGAAGGTCTAATTTATTACTTGTGAATAGCAGGGGGCAGGTGCTTTCCCCTGGGAAGAATTCATTTTACTCTGGGATTCAAATTCACCCTTAACTCAGTTCCCATCCTTGAGCAATGCTCAGCTTCCTGAGCCCAGCCTGCTTCTGGCGTACCCTCTCTTTCCAGTCCTTTGTAGTGTAGTTAAGACTCTTCCAGACATGGAGTTCTCCCTCCTTCCCGGAGATCACCCTCCCTTCTCCCCTGGTGCTAAACCTTTTGGTGTAATTTCTCTCTCATTCTTCAGACAGAATTCAATTATTCTCTCCTCATCTAACAGGGTCTCCTGACCCTCACACCAGTCTCTACTTCTCTGTTTAAAACAGTTGTACAAAATTAGATGTATTATAAAATCTACTTCTTGGGTAGATAGCTTGCCTAATGTGGTTAGGAAATGTGAACAACTACAATCATTTTGAGGACATTATTCTTGGCCGGGATCTCAGTTATTTGGTTTATGAAATTCCAAAGGATTAAGAACAGTGGGATCAGCTGTGTGGTTGTCAACTGCTCTGTGCTGAGCTTTTGGCAGTGGGGTGACTTCTTGACCAAGGACCATGGTAGATGGGGCTCTGAGGCAGTCTGTGAGGTCAAAACCATGACAGAGTAGAGGTCAGAGAGGAGTTCTCTTCTCAGATGATGGGGGAGTGTGATGAACATGTCTAGAAGTACTTGCAGAAAACACATTAGCAGATAGAGGAAATAATTTTCTAGTTACCTCAATAATTCCAGTATTTATTGGTGCTACACTGGAAACTTTTTCATTTACTAGGAATTTATTCAACTTTCTACTGCCCTGGAGGTTTATTTAAGGAACAACTCATGGGGGCTAGAAAGGAATCCTAAAGCTAAGTCCACTGATCATATTTAAACCAAAGAGCTTGAGCTGGGTGCAGTTTGCATTCTGGCAGTTGTGTCCTGAGACAAGAGGAGATTTGGTGGTCAGAATGTCACTCCAGCAGGCAGGAGAGAGGGAGGTCTCTGGATCTGGTAGATTCCCACTGTGATGGATGGGAAAGACTGGGAAGGGAGCCTATGCCAGGGCTGGGTGTTCAGGTAGTTCCGTAGACAGCTGCAGGCTGCCAAGCCTCTGCTGACAGGGCGCTGCTCTGGGAATGGTTTCTGAGCTGGAGCAGGGCAGCCAAGGGGCTGCCATGCATCTTTCCTGGAAACCCACCACTCTCCATTCTTGTGGAACAGGATTACCCACAGGGTTCTCTGGCCATGATCCCAGAGGAAAAATCTTTACTGATATTACTTGGCTATAGATGGTGATGATGGCACACAACACTGTGAATTTTCTTTATGGTAATGAAATGTAATTTGAAAGAGGAAGAAATGGCCTTCTCATTATATATATGATAGAGTTTCTGATGATAAGTTTTCAGAGGGCAGGCTCCCAATTGAGGAAGTATGTTGAGGAGTTCCTACACTGATAAAGTCTGGTGTGGTGTGGATACATGGGTTCTTTGGATGCCTGGAGTTGAAACTCTTTTCTACTTTGAAGGAATTTAAGACGAAGCTGAAGAGTTGCAATTAAGGAAGGATAGTCTGGGTGCTCCCATAGACTGGTCACGTGCAGGGCCCTAAGTCTTGAGTGAGGGACCCTAAGATGCAGGTTGAACCAGAGGCAGGAGGAGTGGAACAGGAACGAGGGTGACAGGAGGGGCTGCAAACTCCTCCCAAGCAGCTCTGGGTAGCTCCAGCATCTCATTTCCTTTGGTTCCTGCTTATTTTCTTGATTTTTCCAGCCCTCCTGGTCATTCTGCAACAAAATCCTTCTTGTATTTCTTTTTTCATGTAATTTATACCATGTTAGTTTCCGTGGTTTGGAAGGTGGTGATAATGCACAGAGAAAATATTTGATGAATCCCATATTGTCAAGTGACATTTGAAATCAAAATGAAAAGGGGAATTCAGTTGTTTCTTCACCACTTGAGACTCTTACTGAATCTTCCTCTGTTGTCCCCAAACCATTCTCCCAGTCCATTTTCAGTCAGAGATGATTAGGAAATACTCGTCCTCTCTAAAGGAGAATTCCTTGGAGATCAGATGCATTGATGTCACACTCTTGGTATTTTTGTCAGGGCAGCTTTAAGGATAATAGCAGGAAGTCCCAGAGGAGTTATCTTTTCCCTTTAAAGCCTTAACAGTATGGGTGTAATCAGCAGGGACATTACTTCAGCAGACCCTGGGGGATTCTGAGCCATGGGCCAACTATTAGGGTTAGAATGAATGTTAGGATTAAAATAAATGTTAGGATTAAAACTTCAAGGTCAGGAACACGAGGGAGGAGAAAGAAGAGGGCTTACAGCTCGGTATGAGATGGCCAAGCTATCACATAAAAGGAAGCACAGGGCTGTGGGAACCTCAACAATGCTGGCCCTCCCTGAGGCGCATGGCCAAGGCATCAAATTCCCTTCCCCCTATAGACTCCTAACTTTATGAATACTTAGACCTTTATCAATAGTCCCACATCTAATGCATCTCATTGTAGCAGACTAAATTGTGGGTAAGAATGACTTCCTCAGCATCCTTTACCTATTCCAGGAAAGAAACCATCTTGGACCTCCCCAGGGTGGGGGTGAGGAAAGGAAAAGGCCAAATGATAGAACAAGATTGTAAGCAGACACTAGAGGCAGCATTTTGCTATGGCCCCTCGACTCCATCTGCCCTTCACTCTGGAGTGTGTACTTCATTTGTTTCTCCCTTTTAAAAAAATTTTTAAACGTTTTTATTGGCTTAAAATTATATATATATTAACACAACAATATGCTCAGTATCACTGGATATTAGATAAAGCCATTGAATCCATGATGGCATTCCCTTTTATGCATTAGTTATTCTCCCCCCATGACTCTTACATTCTTTCCGCCCCCTCTTCCGCAAATTTCCCTGAGTCATAGTGGGTGAATTCAAATTTTCCATAGTTATTAGGTTTGTAAAAGTCTCTGAATTTGTGTTTTGGACAATTTTGGGCACCTTTGGTGCCTCTCTCCATTGTCCTTCCTGTTCCCCCTTTTTTATACTATCCACCTTTGCTTTCTCACCTGCTAAAATAAACTTTGATTACTAGCTACTCTACCTGCACCCCATGGTGAATTTGTGCTCAGGCACACAAGACCCCAGACTATTGCTGTGGTTGGGATGCAGAGAACAGGGGGAGGAGTGATGTTTCCATCATGACTAGGACTCAGGTTGGAAAACCAAACCATAGAGCCCCACACCTATCTCCTCCTCACTCTAACGGGCTCAGGATGTCTTCTGTCCTGTCACAAAACCATTGATGTTTCCTTTAAGACGATCAATTTTTAATTGATATTTTTATTGTCCAAAATTAGATACATTGTATTAGTAAATATTACATTGGTATCCCCAATTCCCTCCTCCCTGTCCCCAATTCACTGGGTATCTTCCTCAGTGGGCATACTGGATCATTCCATGGGGTAGAAGGTTATGGATAGATAGCACAAGAGGCAGCCAGGTCCCCCCCCCTTGTGTGTTGTTATTGAGGGGGGCCATGTCTCTGGATATTCTCCTCTACCATGGCTCTTACAATCTTTCCGCCCCCTCTTCCGCTCAGTTCTCTAAGTCATGGTGGGTGAGATTTAAGACTGCTTTATTGTTGAGATCTTTATGGCCTCTGTACTTCTACTTTAGGTCGTGTTGGAAATCATTGGTGTCTGTCATACTGACTTATCCTGGGTTGACTTATTAGGTGTGCTGATAGATCTCTTGCTATCCCACCACTCTCTCAAGGTTTCATTTGGGGGGCTACACGATAAGCCTGGGGTGGTTCGTCTCTTGCCAGGATGTCAGCCCTCCGCCTGTAGCTCATTGGTGGAGTTGAAATGACCTCGGCTCTCTCACTGCCTTCTGAAAAATACAAATAAACAGGATCTCCATTGGAAAGTGAGGTCAATATGGTTTAAATGTGACCCAAATTAAGATGATCAATTTTAACACACAGAGTTCTGAGGAAATCATGGGGACCCAGAAATGTCAAATCCAAGGTGGGTGTAACAGTGGCTCAGACTGCTGGTTGACTGAGGGATGTCTCTGCTGATGAGTTTTTCATGTCTTTTCCATTCACCTTGGTGATTTGCCAATGGGTGTCCGAAATGGACCATACACCAAAGCTTAGTCATATCCTGCCTCTCAGACAAAGCAAGCAGTACTTCATGGTCTGAGATGATTTCAACCAGCCTCCCAGAGAGAGGTTTTCTCCTAAATTCTGGGTGCTCACTTTCCGCTCCCCCAACAAGCATGCACACTCTCCCATTTAGATGAGCACCCACTCTACACCGAGATGATCAGGGCAATCTGTGGGCAACGGAACCTTTTTTTTTGGATAAACAGTTCCCAGGACTCAGAAAAGTACATCCACATCCAGCCTTAACTGACTTGATGTCCCTATGGCTTCCAGGGCCCTGGGCTCTGGATGGAGACTAGGAGACAGAAGCCGTTTTCCCACTGCCACCTGAGGACCAGGTTACCTTATGAGGACAGGGTAGGGACGTGTGGTACCAGGAAAAGCTGCCTCTAAATGTAGTCACTAGTGTCTGTGCACCAGCCTCATTGGCTGTGATTGCAATTTCAGACAGCAATCTGTGCATTCCGTCTTGGTTCACTTTTGTTTTAAGGTTTCTATCTCTTGCTATAGAAAAAAAAATGCCAGGGACATGAGAGCGAGTGCCCGAGAGGTGAGCTGGCTCCTCTTGAGAAGGCTGGAAATGTACTGAGCTGGATGGGGCATCCCTTTCTTAACAGAGGCAGGGTGAGCACCAGCAAGTCTCTGCTTCTTGCTCTGTTTCCTTCTGCCAGGTTATTCTATGGGAGAGATGATGAAGTTACCAAAGAGAAAGTGGGGAAGTATAGTATCATTAAGAAATAGGTCATTACCACATCAAGCTTGAGATAGTGGACAGAAGTCCAGGCTGAGAAGAAATACAGTAATGTTTGACCAAAGTGCATGAAAAAAATAAAACAGACAAATCAGTTAGATTCTGTTATGGACTTTGCTATTGCCTTCTGTGAAGATATTTCACTATTTTCAATGACAATTTTATGAGATTTACAGAAATCAAAATAGCAATTAAAATAATTACATTAAGCCCGGCATGGTGGCGCATGCCTTTAATCCCAGCACTCGGGAGGCAGAGGTAGAAAGATCGCCATGAGTTCAAGGCCACCCTGAGATTACACAGTGAATTCCAGGTCAGCCTGGACTAGGGCGAGACCCTACCTTGAAAAACAAAACAAAACAAAAAATCACATTAATGCCTACACAGACATGTTGGGATAGTTTGATATTCTTGCAATATCAAAGTCCTTTGCATAATCAGATTAAGTAACATGAACACACAACTCCAGTGCTAAAGACCTCCACCATCCCAGCATTAACAAACACAATAATTTGTGGATAACCAGAAAGAAAGGCTTGGAGCCAACACTATTTGCAAATCATCTCCAAGATTCAAGAGATACCTCCTGTGTGCCACCAGGGGATCCACGGCAGTGTTCATCCCCACTGGGGTCCCAAGGGGGAAAATGCTCACATGAGGTTACTAACCCACCGAGGTCGGAAGAAACTGGCGCTCCACGTTCCCCCTTCACGACCTTGGGCAAATGTCTTCTGCACTTTTGAGCAGGGCACTGCCTTTGCTACACTATGAAAATGAACATTGCCGCTCTCGATCATGCACAGGTGCCATGAGGCTTAATTTATTAGTTCATGTCTGTGCTCCCCTCTGTGGCTGGTGGATGAAGGTGCTGGCGAAATGCAAAGCAGCAATACATTACCTGAACATCGCTCTCCTCCAACAGCTCTCCAGAAAGTGTGCATGGCTCCAGCACAAATGATCTTCCCAAAAACGATGATTTTGTCCAGGTCTTACTCAGCCTATAAATTACTTCCTCTTCTTTCCAGTCCAAGTCTCTGCCGAGTCTGTTCCGTCTGGTTCCAGGGCAGGATGCTGGGTGCTCTCCTTGGGCCTGTGCTCAGTGCTCACAGGCCTGCCCTTATGCACACAGGTTAACTAACCATCTTCACTTATTACTCCTAAAAGGCTTTAGAGCTTGGCCTCTCTTTTGATGTTAATTTCATACGTGGGCATGTGGGCATGTTACGTCTAGCCCATGAGCTCAGTGTTTGCAAATTTGGCACTAAAACCAAGAGATATCACTTTAAGATTTTCTTGAAAGTAAAAGAAAAAAAAAACCCAAAAACATATGTAGATGGGCCCAAGTTTGAGCATGCTTTGATGAGATTAAATTAATTGCTAAATTGCTAAAGGTTATAGTGGAGATTTTTCTTTGCTAATGCTAACACTGTCCATAATGTTGTTAAATAAAACCCTGGCCAGAACCCTACAGCTAACTGAATATTTCTTCCTATAGAGACTCTGCCATGTCTGCTTGTGTTTTGGTAACTTTTCTAAATGCAGCAAGAGAAAAGCATGAATAATAAATTTTATTAACCTGCAGTATGCAGAGGCTTTTCTTTTTTTAAAAAATATTTTATTTATTCATTTTCAAGCAGAGAGAGAGAGAGAGAGAGAGAGAGAGAGAGAGAGAGAGAGAGAGAGAGAGAGAGTACACCAGGGCCACTACCTTGTGTGCCTGGCTTATGTGGGTATGTGGGTCCTGGGGAATTGAACCCCGGGGCCTTAGGCACTGGAGGCAAGTGCTTTAACCGCTGAGCCAACTCTCCAGCTGCAGAGGCTTTTCTTGCTCCATATTTTTCTTTTTCCTTCTTCAATTCTAAGAGCATCTTTTCCTTTAGTTATTATTTTACCACCCTATGGTTTGTGGTTATAGGAAATGTTTTAAAATGTACCACAGATTTGTGGTTATCAGATGGAAGAGGAGGGCAGACAGAGAATACTGCCTGTGAAAGAAGAGAATATTACATTTCCCAAGAGAAGGAAGACACACCAGGTCAGTTAGGTGGTGGATGGAAGGAAAGAAGGGTGTGGGAAAAGATGGGAGACTCGGTAAGCAGGCATGAGCATGTATAGGGTTGGGGAGTTTGAAGAACTACAGTGGGCTCTGGGATACAGTTGTCGGGCTCGCTGTAGAAGCAGCATTCTTGCTCATCTCACTGCTTCCTCCTTGATTTCACCTGGGCTCTAGATGATGTGCTATATCATCTCATGTCCTGTTGATAGATTTGGGTTGTCCATAATTCTTGCTGCCTTCTGAAAACTACAAACAGATTCTCCAGCAGAGAGTGAGATCAGCATAGGTCGAATGGGACAAACATTGCTAATTTGGTGAGATTTTAATGGGTGTAGCCTTTCTTTGGGTCCACAGTTAGTGAGAGCTTCCCCTTGGAGTCCTGGTTCTTGGTCTCCATGTGAATTTGCCTTGGATCCCAGATCCAGCTATGGGTTCCTTGCCACTGAGTGGCTCTTTTAGCCAACGAGAGAGCTGTTGATTACCCACTTGGGTTAAGGACCACTATTGCATAGGTAATTCTTGCCGTGCTGGTCTCTTTCATGTAGCAGTGTCCACTGCTTACTCCCAGCTTCGATGGCCAATTTCCCCTGGCAGCTCGTGTAGTGCATTCCAGTGCTGTATGAGCTAACCATCTGGGAACTGGCTTCCTTCCAGGTTTCAGCAGGGTCTTCAGTGTTGTGTGACATCAACCTGTGGTTTCTGCAGCAATACGGTCCTATCTTTTGCCTGAGGCAGGCAATCAAGTGCTTTGACAGAAGCCTGTCTTATTTTGGGGACCTCATAGGTCTCTGATCAACAGTCAAATGTGGGGAGAAACCAATTTCTGGTACAGGGAGTTTCAGGCTAGAGCCAATTCTGTATTAGAGTTAGGCTTCATCTCCTTCTATAGGGCCCTACTTACCAGATGCTATGCCTTATTCCTCTAGAGGATTACATTGCTTAGCCCATGGTATCAATTCACCTTGGATTTAGTTTTGTGTATATCTCCATGCCCCCCACCCCAGTCCCTTCCATCCCCATTGTCTGTCTCTCGATTTGCATGTCAGGTTTGCTTACTGGTTAGTCAAGCTGAACCTGATTAGGAACTGAAGATGAGGGAGAATATGCTGAGAATGAGTGACTGGAATGCTCAGTGCTAAATGAGACATCTCTGTAGTTCTCTTCAAGTCTCAGGGAACATTGCAGAAGAGAGAGAGGAACAAATCTAAGTAGGAAGGTTTTGGAATGCTGTCTTCCAGATGTGAAGTGGCTGGTGCATTCATGTGACTGTCATTTCCTGCACAAGACCTGAGCAATATTGGGCTCATTCTGTCACGCATGGAGGAGGAGGAGGACAAGAATGGAAAAAAGACATCAAAGTAGATGAGGGACTGGCTGGAAAGGGATTCAGTGGGAGGGGAGACAAGGAAAGGTAACAGGAGGAGATCATGATGAAAATAAACTATACACTTGTATGAAATCTGTCAATAAAGTTAGAAAAGGGCTGGGGAGATGGCTTAGTAGTTAAAGGTGCTTGCTTGCAAAGTATGCCAGCCCAGGTTCCATTCCCAGCACTAGTATAAAGCCCAAAGCAAAGTGGCTCATGTGTCTGGCACACGCACACACACACACACACATGTGAAAATAAATATAAATTTTCAATTTTTAAAAGTTAAAAAGAGAAAAGTTATAAAAATCATTGAAGCCACCTTTGATGAACATATCCCATGCCCAGCACTTGGAACCGCACTGCAGACACAATCTCAAGTGTTGAACCATGACAGAGCTAAACTGAAAAAGTTTAAATCATGCTCTTGTCCTTATTGTTGCTTTCTGGTAGAGTAACTCAAGGTAAAGAGTGCAGGAGGCTGATGACCTGGAGGCTATAAAAGTTGCAACTCAGCATTTTTTATTCTATAAAAGTGGTAACTCAGCATTTTTAAATAAATATTTTATTTACTCATTTTCAAGCAGAGAGAGAGAGAGAGAGAGAGAGAGAGAGAGAGAGAGAGAGAGAGAGAGAGAGAGAGAGAGTACACCAGGGCCACTACCTTGTGTGCCTGGCTTATGTGGGTACTGGGGAATTGAACCTGGGGCCTTAGGCACTGGAGGCAATTGCCTTAACTGCTGAGCCATCTCTCCAGCTCAACTCAGCATTTTTTTTTATTGTTGTTTTCTTTCTTTTTTTTTTTTTGCAACGTGTGGAGTTGGAAGGCTGTTCAAACAAGCACATGATCTGCCCTATCTGATAGCCAACTGGCTAATCTGAATTAGTTCTAGCACCTTTTGAAAGCTCAGCACTGACATATGGCTTCAGCCAAAAGGGATGTTTTCAGCCTGTGGGTCAGGGTTCTTAGACTGCTGTCACACAGGCTGTGACCACCTGGCTTAATGTACCTGGACTCTCCAAATCATACTCAAGACAGGCATGTTGTTTCTTCCCTCAACAAAGTGTTCTGTAAGGTCAAACCCAGTTTTTCTAGGTTGGCATGATAGGTGAAACAATATATTTTCCCTTCTCTATGGAGAAAAATGAAGAACCTGTGTCATTTCACAGCTACCATTAATTTTTAAATTGCTACATATAATCAATAAATATTTGTTCATAAAGAAAATCAGAGGTGTCGTTCAGTGTTTACATGCTCATAATGGACCTTTGTGTTTGAACCGTTGCAGCTTCATACTGCACACGTCACCTCTGGGTCACTTTCCTCTGGTATCAGGACCACCCTTTCCCATGAAGACCAGATTCCACAGGCATGGGAGTGAAGGGTTGGCAGGAACTTTGATGCTGCCTCATATGTTCCCCAATTCCTCCACCCCTACTGTCAGCTTTCTAGGCAAAGGCATGTGTCGTAGTCAGCCACATGCTGCTGGGATGAATCTCCACACCAGGCACAGTTTTGGGAGGAAAATATTTATTAAAGTAACAGATCCAGGGGAAGTTTAATAATGAAGAAAAAGGCTGGTCCCCTTTCACAGATCCAAACAGAGAGAGACCAGAACCAGCAACTCACACAAGCACAATCTCACTGCCAAACAGCAGGAGCTCCCGATTTGAGCTCTATCTGCTCTTTGTATAAGTATCACTGGAATTTCACATCCACCTTAGAAATACCTTAGGGCTGAAGGCCAGGCCAAGGTGACACCTCCTCCAGCCAGGAAGCTGGAGAAAATTTTTTACACTTTTGAATCTATTGAGGGTCATCCATTCAAACTACCACAGCATGCAATTCTGGCTACCTGACATGCTCCCAATTCATAGTAATTGGCTCCCGGCCCATCCTAGGTCAACCCTTCTTGGATGGATACTCCTTAGCTGGAGCATCAGAGGAGACCATTTCTGGTGCATTGCTAGACCAGGCAGGTATAAGCAAGGGGCTGGTGGCAGCCATCTTTCTTTCTAGGTAGAAATGTGGCAGTTCAGGCAAGCTCCATGGACCCCCTCCCCTTGAGTGGGAGGTATCTCTAGCCAGAGCTCAAACCTACATGCAAAAACTGATTGGTCAGGTACAGACCAATCAGCTATCTCTCTGACTCACCTAGGGGAAGTTTTAAAAAGCTTCCCTAGAACAAAGGCCACTCTTCTTTTTCCACATGGCATCCTAGAAGGAGGACTTTCATTTTCCAGGTAAGGCCCCCTTAAGGCTGGGGTGAGGGGGTGTTGCAGTCAGCTTTCTAGTTGCTGCACAGAAAGAACCCAAGCAAAAGCGGCTTGTAGAGGAATGGGTTTATTTGGCTTACGGACTCGAGGGGAGACTCCATTCTGGCAGGGGAAACGATGGCATGAGCAGAGGGCTGGACATCACCTCTGCCACAGCACTGCAAACAGCGGCAGGAAGGTGTGCCAAACACTGGCAAGGGGAAGCTGGCTTATAACCCCCATAAGCCCACCCCCAACAAC
>PVHP010038519.1:0-16821 GCA_004024765.1 Zapus hudsonius | reverse complement strand
GTAAGCAGCCCCTATACTGGGCCCTATTCAGTGGCAGCTTCTTGTTCCATAGGGTTAAGGAAGACTTTGAGGAAATAAAAGTTGTTTGGAAAAATCCAGGTGTAGTTGCTTTGTATGCTGTGATGGGTAGGAGAGATGAAGTGAAGTGTGAAGGCCCCTCACACCCTCCATCTTGCCTCAGACTATGTCCTGGAACCCTAGAAAAGAGGGGGAAAGACCTGAGGTAAGGAAAATGCAGCTTTCCTCTGGGGAGCCTTCAGGAGCCAACCCCCATCCAGCCTGCTCTCCTTAACGGTTTTTATCCCCTGTTTCCAAGGCCCTCCCCCTCCTCTCTGGTTAGGACCGACAGTAGCTCACCCCTAGACCAAACTGTCTCCACTTTGACCTTCTTACGAAAAGAAAGCCTTGAAAGTGGGGCTATTTAAGTGAAGAGCCCAACCCCCCAGACTTGGGGACTTCCTGCGGGTCTCTCCACGCCCGGGAAGTGGGCATCTGCCTCCTGGGGACCTCAAGGTGGGGAAGAAGGGAACCTGGGGAAGCGGCCCCATCCCAGCAGGGCAGCTGGGGGAAGGAGTGGGGCCCCACTGTGGACCCTCGCCCCTCAGCTTTCCGCGTCTGGGTGCTACAGCCCGGGACGTTACCTGGGGCGGAGAAAGCGCCGCTTTCATTCCTGCTTCTTGGGATTGTTGACGGCCACGTAGTGATAGAGAACGACCAGCAAGAAGAGCGACACGCCCAGCATGTTGGCGAAGATGGCGAGCTGCACGTCGGTGATCATCCTGCGGAGAAGGGGGACTGAACTCGGGCCGGCGCGCTCCCGGCCGGGCCCCACGGCCCACCCCCGCGGGCGGGCGGCCGGGCGCGCGGGCGGGCGGCGGCGGCGGCCCGCTCCTCACCTGACCCGCTCCCTCGGACTGCGAGGCCACGGCGCACAGGCTCCAGGGAGGCGGCCTGGACCGGAACTTCGTAGTACTTCCGGCCTTGCTAGCCATCCGGTCTCGCCTGCTCCCGCGGGGCACGCCAGGGGCGGAGTCCTCCAGGACCTCCAGCCGCGGGGGCGGGGCCGCGGGAGTGCGCCTGCGCGAGCCTCTAGTTGCCGGCGGCGGGCAGCTGGCGCCGCGGGACGTGAGTGGGCTGCGGGGGGGGCAGGTGGGAGCCAGCCTGCCCCGCGGACTCCGGTCGGCTTTCCTGCTGGACCCTGCGCTGCTGCCCGCCCTCCGCTCCCGCCCCGCCCGCCAGGTGCTTCCTTGGGGCCCAGCCTCGCAGCCCCTCGGGCTCCCGGAGGCGGAGTTGGTGGGGGTGACGTAAGGGGCCGGGCGAGGAGACCGCTGGCGCCAGCCTTTTTGAGCCACAGCCAACCGAGCGCGCGGTCCTGCCCGAAATTTAACCGGGGCCTGTTGTGCGTGGGCTCTCTGCCTCCATCCCGTTCCCGGAGGTGGGCGTCGGAAACGGGGTGGCCCCTCCAGGAATCAGAACCCAAACGTGGGACCTTGGCCAAGTGGGAAACCACCCCTCCGGATGTGAAGGAGGGAGTAGGAGAGGAAGGGCTGGGACGCGCCAGAGGGGTCATGGGCTCGGGGCAAAGGGAAGAGGGGGCTGGGATAGAAACCCAGACATCGGAGGATCTCTGGTAAGGGGAGCAGCAGCCCGAAGTTCACAACCTTCTATCAGCCAGAAACTGCCCCCCTCCATCCCCTTCATTCATCGCTAGCGCTGGGCGTCACCATAAAAGGGAACAACGTGGAGCCAGAGGGGGCCTGGGGCCCTGCGGTTGCTCTGGAGCTGTCAGGGGTAATGGAAGCCAGTTGCTTTGCGGTAGAGGGGGCTGGGCTCAGGGGAGACCTCGGTGCTGGGAGCCAAAGAAAACCGTTCGGGAGCTACTATGGGTCCGGAACAGCTAAGGGAATCAACGTGCACCTCGAGCTAGGGTCTCACTGTCCCAAAGTGGGTTTCACTGAACTGAGACAGATCAGCAGTTTGCGTCCTATAGTGGCTCCTAAACTTACTCCTTCCTTTCAATGGTTTGTAGTTCCCCTTGGCCTTCCTTCACTTCTCCCCAGCCCCCACCCGTATTCCCAGAAGTTTCATTTTTAGAATCCCAAGCCTATGGGTGAAAACCAGACATGCTTTCCTTATGTTCAGTGAGCGGGTGTGTGCGTCCCCAGCTCTGGAAGAGGAAGAGTCTGGGTTTTAGGACCACACATCATTGTGCTTCACATCTGGAAATTTGAAGCGTATCCAAATCCAGACTCTTGAGTATACTACTGAATCAGAACTACACTCCATTTTAAAAGGAGCTGTATCTTCAGGCTGACCATGGACGACAAACTTTCTGCTGCACCAGACGCGAGAGAAGGCCTGGGGAAGTGCTTTAGCTTTCCAAGGCTGTCTCCATGCCAACTGACCCAGGTGCAAAGTATCCCAGGACTGTCACAGCTGAAAAGTGCCTTCAAGACTTTTTTTTTTTTTTGAGATAGATTCACATGTTGCCCATGATGGCTCTCTATGTAGCCCAGAAGGAGTAGTTATGCGCCACCACTCCTGGTTGACGAGGTTCTTGGAATTAAACCCAGGGCTTCATGCATGTTAGGCAAGCACTCCATCAACTGAGACCCAGCCCCAGCCCAAGGTTGTTTTGTTTTTATAAAGAAGGAAACTGAGGCTCAGAAGGAAATCTGACCAGGTTCTACAACTGGTTAAAGAGTGTCACCTATCCCTCTTAAGTATCTCCATTCATGTCAGACTGTGGACTCAACAAGTTGCAGAGGGTCAGGGACTAGAGGGGAAGTATTTAGGACCACCCAGAAATGTCCTTTACCTCTCTTCACCTTCCTGTTGCCTAGATCAGCTAATCTTTATCAGAAAAGGAATGGGTGATTTGGCCCAATGCCTGGAAGCACGGAAATAAAAACTGAACTAAGAAAAGACAAAGCTTGTCAGCCAGTGGCGCACGCCTTTAATCCCAGCACTCGGGAGGCAGAGGTAGGAGGATCACCATGAGTTCAAGGCCACCCTGAGACTATATAGTGAATTCCAGGTCAGCCGGGCTAGAGTGAGACCCTGCTTTGAAAAAAACAAAAAAACACCAATTCACATAATTCCCTCTTTACAACAAAGAGGGCCTTAGACATAAAATGCTCCTTATTGCTGCTGCCTCCTGCTATCCTGGCCTTAGGACCATGAGCTCATTGATCAGTCAGTGATGGTTGAATAGTTCTTAGAATGGCCACGATTTTCCACTGGCACTAGAAATTCCCCACCTTGGAGAGGTTATAAAATAGATCCTTTCCTATTACCCTGGTCTTAGCCATTTTTTGGTGTTAGCAGTTCTTTCAGTTGCTTTGGACATTTGTGACTGCCAATACCATCCCAGAGATGCCACTGCCGGCATCACTACCACCACCCCGTCCTCACCAACCTTCCCTCCTCTCCTTGCAGCTTGCTTGTACACCCGGGAGTCAGCAGCGATGCCGTCTTGCAGCTTGCTTGTATACTTGGGGGTCAGCAGCAAAGCTGATGTCTTGGAGGTCTCACAAACATTCATGTCAGCTTCTTAGGCCTTGGCTCCTAATTACAAGGCTAAGTGAAATACAGTCTACTGCAATTATTTTTCAAAGCCGACATTTTTTACCGTGACACATTTAAAATTTTTAGCTCCAGGAAGCATGAGAGGGAATATGTAGCAACTGGGCAGTGACAAGATGGCTTGGGTAATTTAAGGTTGCCAGAAGCCCCTGAAGGGAGAGGAGAGGAGGAAAAGTAGACAATTCTTAGTAGCAGCCAGGGTAATCTGGAGGGGAAGCGGGCTGGCTTCCTGCCAGGGCCAGAACCAGGGTCTACAGCTGATGTCAAGACCAGGGACAAAACTACAACCTCCCACTGGCAGATCCTAGAAATCAGGATCTTTTGTGAGCATTTCCTTCAAGTCTCCCTTGAGCTAGTCCCAGACTTTTAAGGGACAGTCACAAATTGCTACTTCTCTTGGTTCCAGTCTTCATTTTCACTACCTTGACATTGACACTACCTCAGCATTTCTTCATGCCTTCAAGGTCGCGTTCTAGGCCAGAGGACGCGAGAAGCAGGGGCAGATCACCAGAGCCACATTAAAGATGTGGTGGCATCCATTCTCGTGGCTTCGAATTAGGGGGCTGGAAATGCTTCTCAGAATCCAGATCCACACCGTTAAGCAAGATGCGTTACTCTCATCTTGAATTCAGAATGTCTAGACTAAGGTCACCTTTCTTCCCTCCAAACTTGCTCCTGTTTCAACCTCTCCAACTTGGTTCAAACCCTGGAATATTTTGAGGTATCTTCTTTTATAAGATTCCTCATCACCTAGGCAGTCACCAAGCAGGCACAACCATCCCTTTCTTTCCACGGTTATTATCACCAGAGCCTGTCTGCATCACTTTGAAATGTAGAATTTGGAATGAGTCCTAGATAACAGACTTCTAGAGGTAGAATGGGATTTGCTAAAAGTTCCCAAGTCCTAGAAATTGGGACTGGATTCGTCTGCCCTGACTCATTGCTCTCCGCTGACTCATCCTTTCTGAGTATGTATAGGTTCCTCTGCTCTAAACCTTGCTTTCTAACCTCTTGCCAGTCATAAGCCTCCCCCCATTAGCCACAGCCTGCCTCTCTTCACTCTTGCCTTGCTCCTTCCTGTCAGACAAGAGCTAACAGATGCTGGGCATGGTGGCACATACTTGAGCTCCTAGCACTTGGGGCCCTGAGGTAGGAGGATTGCCACAAGTTTGAGGCCAGCCTGGGCTACTTAGTAAATAACATGCCAGGCAGAGCTAAGTAGCAAGACCTGACCTCAAAAAGTGACTGACTAGCTAGACATGGTGGGCACACCTTCTAACCCGGCACTGGGGAGGCAGAAGTAGGAGAATCTCCATAAGTTTGAGACCAGCCTGGGACTCCAGAGTGAGTTCCAGGTCAGCATGGGCTAGAGTGAGACCCTACCTCAAAGGAAAAAAAAAAAAGACAAAAGGAAAAAGAGCTAATATATATTGAGCATTTACCATGCTCCAGGTACTATTCTATAACGTTTTGCATGTATTAATCCTCCCAAACCTAGGATGGGGAGACTAAGTTATCCCTGTTTTTGAGGAGGAAATGTAAAGCAGATCACATTCCCTGAGCCTGAAATCTCTGCCCTCTCCTTTGTCACTGTTCTTCACTCCCTCTCTGTACCCAGCACTGTTCAAGTTCTGTCTTTTCCAGAAAC
Organism: Zapus hudsonius; assembly: GCA_004024765.1. Taxonomy (NCBI): domain Eukaryota; kingdom Metazoa; phylum Chordata; class Mammalia; order Rodentia; family Dipodidae; genus Zapus; species Zapus hudsonius. The sequence goes on along the minus strand of PVHP010038519.1, from coordinate 11,588 downwards.
TTCTCCGATTACCCCCAGTAGCCATCTATCTCTCCCCTTCTCTCAGCCAGAACACGTTATCCCTTTGTCCTGGACTCTAGACAGTTGACAGTTGATCGCACCGCCTTGAGGTTGTTTTGGGACCCTGTCTCTTGCCCCAGCAGCTTGAACTGCTCCCGACTTGACAGTGACTGAGTCTTCGATATATATGCTTGCTTTTGCCACTCAGGCACCTCCACAGTGCCTGACACACAGCAGGCAGCCTTCTGTCTCCTTTCTGTCTAGTACCTCGGTTTCTCCCTCCCCAATGCCCCACTCTCAGGACAGGAGGTTCTGGAACACAATATAGAGGAGCTGATGCCGAAGGGGGCTGACTTCTAGGTCAGATATCTCACCAAGGATGCTACGGGGCTCCAGAGAGGTGACGGGCCTCCAGATGAGTGACTAGGTCCCAGCTCACCACCACCAGTACTGTCACCATCGTACCCATGTGGCTTGCCCTTCACCAAGACTAGCCTGGAGCTCATTTCCACTTGGCTTTGTAGGAAGGAGCTTCTTTCTTTGGCCCACGTCTCCTCCATTGCTTGGCAGAAGACTGCTGTTTTCAGACTCCTCTCTTCCTCTTGTCTTCCCAGGATTTCCTGCCTGCCTCAGTGGAGTTCTTTTCTTTTCTTTTTTTCTCCCTGGCCCAGGAGCCCTCTCTCCTCTTTCTCTCTCCTTTCTCTTGAGTCACTGATGATAGGTGCTTAGAGTCTTAATCTCAGCCCTACCATTAAGTTGCTGTGTTACCTTTGACAAGTAACTTTCCCACTCTGGGCCTCTAAAAGGAGGCAGAAGGATCTGATGGTGAGGCCCTGCTGGGCCCTCCCTGCACATGCTTTCTTTCCTGAACAGTCCTGGCCTCCTGCTCTCCCCTCAGGGATCCCTCTCTGTTCATCCTCTCCCAAGGGAGCTTGCCCTGGCCCCAGGAGAACTAGGATTCTGGCTTTGGCTCCCTGTCCCATCCACCTCCTATCCAGCTTTGGCCAGGGCTCCATGTGGCCTGTCTGGGACGCTGGCCCCAAGCCTGGCGGCAACTCTACATTTCTGTTTTTCCTCTCTCTCTCTCTCTCTCTCTCTCTCTCTTTCCCGGAGTTAACAAGAAGCAGATGTGGCGTATGATGGTTGGAGAGGTGGGGGAGGAAGGGGGAGGCTGGACCGCCAGCCAGACGGGGAGGGAGGAGAGGGAGGGGAGGGAGAGGGGAGGGAAGAGACCGGCTGCCCTACAGTTACTCTTAAGCCTCTGAACGGCCCCAGGGGCAAAGCCCTGTCACCCCCAGGATCCGGTCACCAGGGAAAAGGACAGGGAGACCAGAAGAGGGCCAGCTGCTGGGGCGGGGGGCGGAGGCTCAGGAAGCATCTGAGAGGGGCAGGCACCAGCACAGGAGGCCAGGGGCCCAGAGAACAGACGCCCCTCAGAAGTGCAGAAGAGGAGAGCGGAAGGAACCGAGGGAGGGACAGGCAGGAGCCCCGGAGAAAAGAGGAGGGGAGAGGGGTCCGGCCCGTGGAAGCTGGGGGTGGACAGGCCTAAACCAAAGTGTGTTTCCCTGAAGCAGCAGCGGGCATCCCTGGGCCGGGCAGGCACCAGTGGTGAGATGTGCCTCTAAGGACACCAGGAACACCGCCATGGCTCCCAGCACCCTGTGGAGCTACTACCTCTGCTGCCTGCTGACCGCAGCCTCCGGGGCGGCCAGCCACCACCCTCGAGGGTACAGCCTCTATACCGGGGCTGGCGGGGCCCAGGCCCAGCGCTCACCCCGGCCTGCCAGCCGTCACAGGTAAGAGTCTGTGTCCCTGCCTGCCAGGGACTGGGGTGGGTGGGAAGGCCGTCAGGAGGTAGGCTTGCTGGCCATCCTCCCATGCTGCAGAGAAGAGGGGAGAGAGAGGAAGCCCATCCATCAGTGGCCCTCCCGTGGGGCCATGGTGGCCAGAGGAGATCCCCCCCCACCCCCTGACCTGCACTTTAGCGCTTGGGGAAACTATTCCGAGGGGCACCAGCCAGCCTTCCAGCCAGCGGGCAGCTGTGTGCCAGCCCTGGGTACAGGCAGCGCTTTGGCCTCTTCCAGGGCTCCTTGGCCCCGTCCACTAATGCAGAATAGTGACCCCACTCTGCTCTGGCCCCAAGGGGCAGAGCTCGGCAGTGGCTGCTCCTCAGCCAGTCCCTGCCCTCTCACTTGAGGTCTAGGACCCAACTGGTTGGCTCACCCACACACAGTTGGGTCTTGAGACTGGGCCAGAGAGGGACAAAAGTGACTGAATTCTGAGGTGCCCTAGGACCCCCAATCACGAAGATTGCCTTCACTCCACTGTGGTTTTCCGTTCTCTCCCCCTCCCTGTCATGAGAAGTCTATCTGTTCTAGCAACACAGGAAAGCATGGGGGGTGAGGGAGGCTGCTCTTGCCAGAGCCCTGGCTTTCACTGGGTCCTAAGGGCACTCCTCTGGTCGTCCCTGGGCCCTCTGGGTGTGTCTGTGATCCTTTGGCCCAGGTAGGATTGTGTCTACAGGAACTGGTGTGCCTATGTGGTGACCCGGACAGTGAGCTGTGTCCTTGAAGATGGAGTGGAGACCTTTGTTAAGCCAGACTATCAACCCTGTGGCTGGGGCCAGTCCCAGTGTTCCCGAAGCATCATGTGAGCCCTGGCACCAGGGGATGGGCGCTTGGTGGGAGCTGGGTGAGGGCAGAAAGCTGGCATCATGGGGGAATTTGTGCAAATCGAGGAGCACGGGCAGAAGAGGGCTTAAATCAGAACTGTTTTGAGGAGATACTGGGGCAATCACTTGGGTGTCCCTTCCCTCAGTCCCCATGGGTCTGGCCCTGCTCTCTTTCTAGAGGCATAGTTCCCAGGAGATTCCAGCACAGGGCAAGGGGAAGAAATGCCGTGATCTAGCCTTTGGCTAAATAACCCATAGCTGTCCAACTGAGCAAGGCCACATGCTGGCCGGAAAGGGGGACCCAGCCTGAGGTATAGGACATGTATGCTCGCTCGCTCGCTCGCATTTGGGAACTTCGGAGGATGGGCCCAGGGTCACTGGTAGCACAGGGAGAATACAAAGCAGCCCTCTGCTTCTGACCAGGTACCGCAGCTTCCTCCGCCCTCGCTACCGGGTGGCTTACAAGACAGTGACGGACATGGAATGGCGGTGCTGTCAGGGGTATGGAGGTGATGACTGTGGGGAGGGTCCTGCGACGGCGCTGGGCCCTGCTGCCTCTACAGCACACCCCCGACCTCGGCCTGCCCGCCCCAACCTCTCTGGCTCCAGTGCAGGCAGTCACCTCAGTGGACTAGGGGGAGAAGGTGAGTGTGCGGGCAGCCTAGGGAGTGGGGAGACCCCAGGGAGAAGTAGGGCTGGGCTGCTGAGGAAAGTCCCGTGCTCTAAGTCTCAGGGGAGAGGGACAGAAGAAAGTTAATAACTCTGGGACTGTGTGTGTGTGGTTGAAAGACCAGAGTTTGGAAAGACCCAGACCAGGCAGAGACCGGGCTCACACACGCCCACGTGTGGCCAAGATCTTTGGGGAATTGCCGGAGGAAGAGGGGAAGAGGGAATGCCTTTGAAAAGCTGTGTGTGGAGGACTACAAGTCCTAGCATGCTCTGCACCTGACTACAGGTCCCAGACCCCTCCCGGGCTTCTGGAAACTGCAGGTCCCAGAATGCAACTGTCTTTCCTTTTGTGGATGTGCTAAGCACATCGGATGCAGTTTTCTTGCCAAAGAGCTAGCTGTGCAGTAACTATGGAAACAGGAACTCGGAGCAGCCAGTCAGCCCCTCAGCAGGCTTGCCGTGGAGCCTCCTGTTTGTCCCTGTGGTGCCCTAGGGAATGCCCAGTCATTACTCCAGTGTGCTGTCCGAAGTGCCTCACCCACATTCCCAGGTTGTCAGGCCCGTTGAGGGAGGCTAGATAATGCTATTCTCATTTCCCAGGTGAGGAAACCATTTTCAAGAAGTCAGAGACACTGAGGACAAGTGGGGAGGGTTAGGCTTGTCAGTCAGACGATCTGGATTGGCGACTTGGCCTCACACCTGTACCTGTGACCACTTACCCTCTCGAGCCCCCTGTTTGCCAAGTCATCGCAGGGCAGGAGTTAATAGCATCTGCCCAGGGGAGAAATTGTAGGCCTAGGGACATTCCGTGCATAGTGTCCTTTCTTCTTGTCTTGCCCAAATCACCCAAAGGAGAGACAGAGCCAGATGCCCCTGCGTCTTGCTGGAGTGGGAGGTGGGCCCTGGGTTCTGAGGCCCAGCCCCTTGGTCGTCTGCCTTCCCTCGTCCTAGGTCCCGGGGAGTCCGAGAAGGTCCACCAACTGGAGCAGCAGGTGCAGAGTCTGACCAAGGAAGTGCAGGGCCTTCGGGGCGCCCTGCAGGGGCTGAGCGGGCGCCTGGCCGTGGACGTGCAGCGGGCCGTGGAGACGGCCTTTAACGGGAGGCAGCAGCCCGCCGACGCAGCTGCCCGCCCCGGCCTCCATGAGACCCTCAGCGAGATCCAGAACCAGCTGCAGCTCCTGGACAACCGAGTGTCCACCCATGAGCAGGAGCTGGGCCACCTTAACCACCACCACAACGGGGACGGCAGGGCCCCGGCCCCGGTCCCCGCCCCTCCGGGGCCCGGCGAGGACCTACGGAGGCAGCTGGAGCGGCAGCTCGAGGAGTCGTGCTCCGGGTGCTTGGCGGGCCTGGACGGCCTCCGCCAGCAGCGGCGGGAGGACAGGGAGCGCCTGCGAGCCCTGGAGAAGCTGCTGGCCTCCGAGGGGGACCGGCCCCCCCCGGAATGCTGTCCCCCGGAACTGGGTCGGCGACTGGCCGAGCTGGAGCGAAGGCTGGACGTGGTGGCCGGCTCCGTGACGGTGCTGAGTGGGCGTCGGGGCTCGGAGCTGGGGGGCGCAGCCGGGCACGGAGGCCACCCTCCGGGCTACAGCAGCCTGGCCTCCCGCCTCGCCCGGCTGGAGAGCCGCATCAACTCCACCCTGGGTCCCTCGGAGGGGCCGGAGGAGGCGCGGGGCCCGCTCGCCAGGCTGGAGGGGCTGCTGGGCAATTCCAGCAGGGAGCTGGGCGGCCGCCTGGGCCGGCTGGAAGAGCGGGTGGCCGCCTGCGGGCAGCTCTGCCCCGGGGAGCGGGGTCCTCAGCTCCGGGAGATCCTCGGCGCCTTGGAGCGCAGGGTGCTGGACGGCGAGAGCCAGTTGCGGCTGCTGGGCGCCGCGGGCGAGGCCCAGCGGGCCGTGCGGGAGGGGCTGCGGGAGACCGGGCGCCGGCTCCAGGAGCTCGCGGAGGCCCGGGCGGAAGCCGAGGCCGAGCTCGCGCTGCGCCTGAACCTGACGGCCGCGCGGCTGAGCCGGCTGGAGGGGCTGTGGCACGCCCGCGCCCCGGAGGGCTGCGGGGCCTGTGGCGGGGTCCAGGAGGAGCTGGGCCGCCTCCGCGACGGCGTGGAGCGCTGCTCCTGCCCCCTGCTGCCTCCCCGGGGCCCTGGGGCCGGGCCGGGCGTCGGGGGGCCCAGCCGCGGGCCTCTGGATGGCTTCAGCGTGTTCGGAGGCAGCCCGGGCTCGGCCCTCCAGTCCCTGCAGGGAGAGCTCTCCGAGGTCATCCTCACCTTCAGCTCCCTCAACGACTCCCTGCACGAGCTCCAGACCGCAGTGGAGGGCCAGGGGGCTGACTTGGCCGACCTGGGGGCCACCAAGGACAGCATCATCTCGGAGATCAACAGACTGCAGCAGGAGGCCGCGGAGCGCGCCACCGAGAGCGAGGACCGCTTCCGGCTCCTGGAGGAGGGCCAGGCCCAGGCGGGCCAGTGCCCGGGCCTCGAGGGGCGCCTGGGCCGGCTGGAGGGCGTCTGTGAGCGGCTGGACGCGGTGGCTGGAGGACTGCAAGGCCTCCGCGAGGGCCTTTCCAGACACGTGGCTGGGCTCTGGGCAGGGCTCCGGGAAGCCAACGGCACCAGCCTGACCCAGGCTGCCCTGCTGGAGAAGTTACTAAGTGGGCAGACGGGCCTGGGCAGACGGCTGGGCGCCCTCAACAGCTCCCTGCTGCTCCTGGAAGAGCGGCTGCAGCAGCTCAGCCTCAGGGACTTCACAGGTGAGGGGGTTCCCCTTCTCCAGCCCTTCCTCCTCCTCCCCCACCGCCACTACAGCCAGCAAGGAGGCCTGGCCTCTTCCCTGCTTTGTCCCAGTTGGATCCCCAACCACATCAGGTGTGTCCGTGGCGATGCACAAGGGCCTAGCTCCTGCCCTCGACTGCTTACGTAGGCCCAGCAGGGGCAGCAAGGAGCCCCGTCCACCTACAAAGCCCATCGGTTTCACCCACCTCCCGTTCATGGAGATTCTCTCTCTCTCTCTCTCTCTCTCTCTCTCTCTCTCTCTCTCTCTCTCTCTCTCTCTCTCTCTCTCTCTCGTTTTTCGAGGTAGGGTCTCACTCTAGTCCAGGCTGACCTGAATTCACTATGTAGTCTCAGGGTGGCCTTGAACTCATGGCAGTCCTCCTACCTCTGCCTCCCGAGTGCTGGGATTAAAGGCGTGGGCCACCACGCCTGGCTGGAGATTCTCTTGAAGGCTGTCCTTCACCTTGTTTTGTCACCACAGGGCCTTCGGGGGAGACTGGGCCCCCTGGGCCTCCTGGGATCCAGGGGCCCCCAGGCCCAGCAGGACCTCCAGGACCTCCAGGCCAAGATGGACAAAAGGGGCCCATTGGCCCACCAGGTAGGTGGGCTGAGACCCTTGCTAGGGTTGCTAACACCTCGGCAGCTCCACTCAGCTCAGCTGAGCAGAAGGAGATGACTGCTTGCTAGAGGAAAGAGAAGCTGGGGCGGTCCCCCTGCTGGATTGGAAATCAAGACTGAGCCTTCAAGGGCCACTTGGGGTGCAAAAGCTCAAGGCTGGTTCATGGCCTGGTCGTTGAGCAGAATGGACCCCACGCATTCCTGCTTTGAAGCCCACCTAGCACTCAGAACTGCAGAAGGCCTTCAGCAGACGTCCGCTGAGTGGCTTGGTGAGGGCTGCCTGACTTCTCACGGCTCCTTTGCCTCTTCCCACAGGTCCCCAAGGTGAACAGGGTAAGTTTTCTCCATTGGCCTCTGGAAGGTGACTGGACTGGGGGCAGGGGGTGGGGCTTTGGCTGAACACCCATCCTAACACTCAGCCTACTCCCACCCAGGAGTGGAGGGAGCACCAGCAGTGTCTGTGCCTCGGGTGGCGTTTTCAGCTGCCTTGAGTTTGCCCAGGTCAGAACCGGGCACAGTGCCCTTCGACAGAGTCCTACTCAACGACGGAGGCTGCTATGACCCTGAGACAGGTAACCCGGGAGGGCCTGGGAGCAGCGGGGGCGGCTGGGAAGTGGTATGTGCTCCTTCTTGACTGAAGAGGTGAATGGCTGGAGTCTGGGGACCCTCACTCCGCCGATCTTTGCCGGGGTCTGCTCCAGCACGGGCCCTGGGTGGCTGGGATGTGGCAGGAAACACGACACGGAAACCCTCGGAGGGTGTATTCTAGAAGCCCAGGGGGGCCGTCCCAGCTCCAGCCACAGCCTCCCTCCTCGTCCCCAGGGGTGTTCACCGCGCCGCTGGCAGGACGCTACTTGCTGAGCGCAGTGCTGACGGGGCACCGACACGAGAAAGTGGAGGCCGTGTTGTCGCGCTCCAACCTGGGTGTGGCCCGCATAGACTCGGGGGGCTACGAGCCCGAGGGCTTGGAGAATAAGCCGGTGGCCGAGAGCCAGCCCAGCCCGGGCGCGCTGGGGGTCTTCAGCCTCATCCTGCCGCTGCAGGCCGGGGACACGGTTTGCATCGACCTGGTCGTGGGGCAGCTGGCGCACTCGGAGGAGCCGCTCACCCTCTTCAGCGGAGCCCTGCTCTACGGGGACCTGGAGCTCCAGCCCGCCTAGTCGGGCCCCGCCCCCCGCCCCCCGCCGAGAACTGTCCGCGCGGGGTGGCGCCCGCCTCCGCCTCCCTCCAGGCGTCCGGAGGGCCTCTCCCGCCCCGGGACCCGCGGCTCCCCTCGAGCCCTTGGCAGACCCGGGAGTGGTGGGCGCGCGCACACAGCGCTGGGGAGGCGGAGGCGGAGGACCGATCGCCTCGAGTTCCAGGCCAGCCTCGGTCTCAACAAAGCAAGAACCCAAGGAACAGCCGTGCCGAGGAGCTGGGCTGCCGAGGAGGCCATCGCACCGGGGGCCGGGCACTCCCCAAGCTGGCTCGGCTCTGCACCGCACACCAAACTCTTCAGGAATAAAAGACACTTGTTTTGATACAAAACGTGACTGTCCGGCTCCAGGGCGCGTTCAGGGCTCGGCGAGGGGTGGGGCGGGAGGAGCCGCGGCCTCGCACCCGCTGCGGCCTCGCCAGGGGGCGCTGCGGAGCCGCTGCGCCGGGTCACGTGACGCCGGCCTCCGCGCGGGCGGGGGGCGGCGGGGAGCACGGCCCGACCCGCTCGCTGGCTGGCTCGCTCGGTCCGGGGTCCAGGCTCGCGAGTCCCAGTGGCAGGTGCCGGAGGGGCGCGTCTGCTCGTGAGCCTGGCCGGGCTCTCGACGTCTTCCTTCGGTTCCGAGTCGGAGCGGTGAGGACGAGAAGTGGAAGCGTCGCCGTCGGCCATGACGCCCCGGCGCAGCGCAGGAGGCTCCCCGCCCGCGGAGCTCGGCGCTCGCGGAGGAGGAGCCAGGGCCGGACCCGAGCTCTGGGGCGCCCTTCTCCCCTTGATAAGGAGGCCGAGCCGGCGCGAGCCCCAGTCGCCAGGAGAAGCCTCATGGAAGACAAGCAGATCCTGTGTGTGGGGCTGGTGGTGCTGGACGTCATCAACGTGGTGGACAAGTACCCGGAGGAGGACACGGACCGCAGGTAGGGGCCCAGGCCCCTCGGAGACCCCAGGGCCTGCCGCTGCCCGCCTTTGAGCCAGGGCTGCTAAGAAAGGCCAGCCTCTCCTAGGCCAACCTGGGGCATCTCAGCCAGAGAGGAGAGGAGAGGAGAGTGGAGGACTTGATAGAAGATCCAGGCTTCTTGAGGTTGGGTTTTCTTTTTAACAGGGTCTTGACATGTCGCCCACCCTGGCCTGAACGCACTATCCTTTTCCCTCAGCTTTTCAAGCACTGGAATTACAGATGTGCACCACTGTGTCAGGTCCAAGACCTAGACTGTAGACAGCTTTGTAAGCCAGCTCCCGTCTCAGCTCTTGGGCAGGATCCCCGTTTTAAAGACAGTAAGATGAAGTGATTTTTCCCCCCCAAGGGCACATAGCTGGTAAGGTGCCGGACCATTTTCCTTAATCTTTTTTTTATGGTAAGCCTATAAACTTCTAATTTATTTACCACATAAGGATGTGAAGTGCTTTATGGTGAGAGTTATGTGCAGTGAAGTTGTTCACAAACACTTAAAAGCACGCCATTTGAGCCTTGCCTACAGCTCAGGGCTGGTCAGGAAAACCCAGGGCTAGCCTGGGTTAGGTAGATTAGGCTCACAAGCCACACAGCAAGCTTTTCCCTGGTACTAACTTCCAAAAGGAGTTTATCAGAAGCCCTTCTTAGATGAGCACCTTAGTGGAAATATCTGCCTCATTTCTCTGGTGGAAGTTGAAGTGTCCTTTGATGCTTTATCTTTACTCCCAATGAGGACTACTTTGCTCCTCTGGCATGCATGAAGACGGTGATGCTGGCTTTTGCTTGGTGCAGTCTAGTCTCTTGAGCACTGAGGATGGCCACCGTGATCCCATGAAAGGCAGTTCTGACTGCAGGGCTGAAAGCCACAAGGCTGATGAAGGTGGGAGGTGATCCAGAGTACCATCCCATGCACTGGCTCATATTTTTCCTGGGAACTGTGGGAGCACCACTCAAATCCTTTTCTATAGATGAGGAAGCTGAACATTGAGACAAAGTAAGTTTTTTTTTTTCCCAATCAGATCACATGCTTAATAAATGGCAGAGCAGCAATTACAACTCGTGTCTCCAGCTCTCTGTTGTCTCATCTCCTTCCTGCTCCGTTCCTTTATTTTGGCTGCTTTGTTTGCCAGAGGTGACGGCCTCTCCCCAAGGGTATGGGGTGTGCTGCTGCTGCGGAGACCTAACCTACTTAGCAAGGTAGAGCCAGCCTGTGACCTGATGCTCAGACAGGGAGTTAGGCTTACTCACATTCCAGGAGAATATGCAAATTTTAGACCACGGGTTCTCCAAAGCTTGTATTGGTCCAGGGAAGACCTAGAGCACCTCATTCTAAAGAGCGCTAAGAGGAGGAGGGTCTGCTAGCTCTCCTGGTGACAGGGGAGGTTCAGTTCGGAAGGCGAGTAGTGCAGGAAGTACCTTTGTAAGTGTCTCCCTGACTAGGCTTCTTGCACTTCTGTGGACCTCTCTGAAGTTCAGTGGCTTTGTGGCGTGATGGGGCAGTGGTGACTCACAACTTTAATCCTACTTTGAGAGGCAAAAGTAGGAGGATCTTTGTGAGTTCAAGGCCAGCCTGGGACTTTGAAGTGAGTTCCAGGTCAGCCTGGGCTTAAAGTGAGACCCTGCCTCAAAGAAAAAAAAAAGAGCCCCATTTTTGGATTCTGTTGGACCTCCCAGGAAAGCAAACCTGTGCAGGACCGATTCCTTCCTGGCATCTCAGCCTCACCTGACCCAGGGATTCTCTGGACTCAGATTTAGCCAGACTCTGAGGAGTGGCCTCTGTCTCCTGGAGTCCACGCTGAGAAGAGTCTTCCAGAAAGCATCTTCATGATCTGCCAAGCCCTTCTGCACAGTGTGACTTTGAAGGGTTTCCCCATGAAGTCCCTCGCCTTTCTTTTTTTAAAAAAATATATATATATATTTATTTATTTATTTGGTTTTTCGAGGTAGGGTCTCGCTCTAGCCCAGTTCCAGGCTGACCTGGAACTCACTATGTAGTCTCAGGGTGGCCTTGAACTCACGGCAATCCTCCTACCTCTGCCTCCCGAGTGCTGGGATTAAAGACGTAAGCCACCACGCCCGGCTAAAATATATTTATTTATTTGAGGGCTGGAGAGATGGCTCAGCGGTTAAGGCACTTGCCTCCAGTGCCTAAGGCCCCGGGTTCAATTCCTCAGGACCCACATAAGCCAGACCCACAAGGTGGTGGCCCTGGTGTTCTCTCTCTCTCTCTCTCTCTCTCTCTCTCTCTCTCTCTCTCCCTCTCCCTCTCCCTCTCTCTCTCTCTCTGTATCTCTGCTTGAAAATGAATAAATATATTTATTTATTTGAGAAAGTGAGAGAGGGAAAGAGGAAGAAAGACGAAGGAAGGATGAAAGAAAAGAAAAGGCCTCTAGCCACTGTAGATGAACTCGAGATACATGTCCCGCTTCGTGCATCTGGCTTTACATAGGTGCTGGGGAATCTAACCTGGGCCATCAGGCTTTGTAAGCCTTTAATTGCTGAGCCATCTCTCCAGCCCCACATCCTTCTTGAACAAATTGGAGCCTTCTAGGCTCCTCCTTTCTTTATGTGAAAATTTCCCTAAAGCATTATAGCCTGATAGATCTTTGAGCTCTTATTAATTTGCATCTTTTCCCTTATCAGATCATACTCCTTTTTTTCCCAAGGAAGTTTCAAGGTTAAATTTTTTTTATTGTCCATAATGAGTTACATTATTATTTTTTTT
>PVHP010038518.1:0-16810 GCA_004024765.1 Zapus hudsonius | reverse complement strand
AAGAAAGAAAGAAAGAAAGAAAGAAAGAAAGAAAGAAAGAAAGAAAGAAAGAAAGAAAGAAAGAAAGAAAGAAAAGAAAAGAAAGAACAGGAAGGGAGCCAGTGATGGCAGGGCAGGGCAGGGAAGAGAAGTACAGAGACAAAAGGAAGAATAAAATGAGATGATGATACCATGGAAAGAAATTGGAAAGAGAGCCCAGATGGTGGGGTGGAGGAGAAGAGGAGATGGAGTCATTGGTAACAACGGCCAAGAATGCCTATTCTTTTCTTCCACACACAGGGCAAGATGACTCTTCCTTAACCCATCAAGTTAGACATGATTCCTTTGACCAATGAAATAAGAGCACTTTGAAACCACCATGGGATCCCCTTGTTTCCTTCCCTGCTCCTATTGAGTGGTTATGTCACCTGCATAGTTACACCTGTGTCCCAGTGACTGGGAGGCTCAAAGGCCTCTCCTCACCTGCTCTAGGATAGGAGAATGAGCAAGAAATACACTGAGCTATTTGAACCCACTGGGATTTTGGAAGTGTTTGTTACCTCATTGGAATTCCACTTATTTTTGCTGATGGCAGGACGTTGAAAACAGAGATTCCTGTTTGTAAGAAGAAGAGACTGGTGTAATTAAGTGAGAACCAGAAAGGGTTAGGAGGAGAGGAGGGAAGCAAGCTCCCTCTGAACAACTTGAATTCTCAGCCCCTAGTGAGGGATGTTCATGGAATAGGCTTATGGATGGAAAGGAATAAAGTTTCTCTTTCATTGTCTTCATTGAACAGTCCTAGAGAAATGTTAGGTCCTCCTCTCAGAATAAGTGTACCTGTTCTACCAAGGAAGAGACTAACTTCTGGCTCTCACAGGGTCCCAATTTAAGTCAGAGTCACTAATGCACACAAACGATGTGATCCTGGTCCTTCCTCTGTCTTCTAAGCTCATGTCCTCTTCCTTGAAGCAGAAAATTGATCTGAACACTGTCCACATCAAACTTTAGCCTGTTGTAGACCACCTAGCATGATATTTCCTGTTAATGAAACCTTTCATAGGACCACATAGGACATAGTGCAGTAGCTGGCACACGTGGTTCCTTGGTCCCTCGGCCATCTGTTGGTGCCCATCTTACAGCTCCATATGTTACTTCAGGAACCTCCAGTCCAGATGGCTTTGCAGTTCAAGGAGAAAGAGGAAAAATTAGCAGGAGAAAGAAGCCAGTCTGTACTTAGAGAGACTCCTCATGCCCAAGAGAAAAATTAATAAATGTTTAGCTCAGAGTAGACCCTGGCCACAGCATGTGCAAACAGATCTCCGCTGTCACCTTGGTTAGCTTATTTGTTCCTTTCTAAGACAAATTTCTTGGGAAGACAAGTGGTAAAGTTGAGTCCCAGGCTTCTCTGCAGAGGTCTTACCTTTCTCTTCCCCAAAGAGATGAGCTTGTAAATGCTGGGTGCATTAAGCTACGGACATGGTGCATGCAGATTACAGGCCAACACGAACCCACACCAACACACACCACTAAGGACCTTGGTCATGACTTCCTGGCCATGGGCTTTGTACCCCAACAACAAACACCTGTGATGGGAAGAGGACTCTTATCATGGAAGGGTGAAGGGTGACCAGACATCTTACCAAAGGTGTCTCACTTGCAGGGAAGTTGTCTAAACTTGTGACCCCCAAACTCCCAAGACAGAAAGAGAAAGAGAAAGGGAGATAAAGGGAGAATTCTTCTCAGGGTGCCTGGCATATGGGAGCTCAGTAATGGTATCTTGGTATGGGCATTGAGATTTGAGCAAGCCTATAGTGAGAAGAGAGGTGGAGACAGGTGAATCAAACCAGAGAGCCTGGTGAACATAGCACATACATCACAACAATAATAACACACACAGAGAGAGAGAGACAGAAAGACAGAGAGATGAGAATAAAATAACAAAGTACTAGATGAGCTCTGAGTGTGGAGAAACCATGTTCCTGAGGACATTAGCAAAGACACAGTCCCTAGCCACCCTCTCCAGGGCTGGAGTCCTTGGAGCACCCAGTGTCTGCATCTCCCATCATCCTTTTCCTTTTTGGCCTTACATTGCGACTATATTTTCTTGCTGGCCTCTCACCAGGCAGGAAGCAGGTTAACTCGACCATGTGTTGCCTTCACAGTCCCTCTCTTCTTAGCCCATAGCAGTGTGATGACTCAGAATGTGTTTGAGTTCCTGTGCCAGTGACATTTGTAGGCCTTGAAGGATGACTCAGTTCAACAGGTGGGGGAGAAAAGAACAAGCTCCCAGGAGGTGACCTAACAGGACTTGCTGTGCCTCCATCCCTACCCCCTTGCTAAGCAGGAGGAGAGCTAGAACTCAGAATGCCAGAACCTGCAGGCCTTCATTAAAGCTGCTTCGAAGCATTTCACAACCACTGAGAGATGGTTTACCTGTTTCCCCCTGACCAGAGATGCTACCAGTGTCCTCTCTTAGCCCTCTTAGTTGTGGGGCTCGGGGGTTTAGCCCTATGCAGGCATTATTTTAGGGAGGCTTTTACAAGTGAGTGGGAGCTTTGAAGTAACAAAGACTTGGGTTCAAGCCCAGCACCGCCACATTCCAGCTATGAGCTCCTGACAAAATAACTTCATCCTTTGTGAGCCTCAGTCCCCAGATCTGTATAAAGTGATCACCAGTACTTTCTTCACAGATTTTTGGGGAAGATTATGGGACAGCATGAATGCATGTGATTCTTCAGTAGATGCTGGAGAAACGTGAACATTTGACCCTTGTGTCTGCTGTCGGCTCCAGTCTTGGGGCCACAGTTGTTATACATAAGTGAATTTCTATGTGTAGAAACCAAAGATGCACCTGCTTCTGGATGCTTCCACGAGAGCTTGAACTAAGTACTTGAGTGGGTTCTAACTCTGTCAGACAGTGAGCCTTGGACAGGGAACACAACCCCTCTCAGGTCCTGTTTGGAAAATGATGAAAATTCATACTGCAACTCGAACTCTGGGTTTCTCTGGTGATGAAGAAATCTGTTCAAGTAGGGAAATCCGATGAAAATTTGAAAACCAGAAATATAAAGATAATTGAGACGTTCTCCCAATTCCATTCACAACTCCTGAGCTTTTCATGTCTCTTTGATGTTTCCATTTTATCAACTTTGAAACAGCTACTTGGAGACATTAAGCAATGTGCTTGACTCCACAGCCAGCAAGCATTAATGTCCTTTCTCTCCTCCCAATTTCTGTGTCTCTTGCCCCTGTGGTCAATATTGTGTTTGGGGAGCCAGAAAGACCCCAGGGTCTGTCCTGGTCATTCACATCAATTAAGACCCAAGATAGAATTTCTGACATCTTAACAGAAGCAACAAAAACATTTGGACCTTTAAGGGTCTAGTTAGGTGTCTATGCATAATAGGTCTTTAATAAATTTTGACTGGATGGATAATTGAATGAAGAATAAATGGATGGACAAATGGATAGTGGGAATGGAAGAAGGAAGGGAGGGAGGGATAGACAGATGGCGAGGTGGAGGGATGGGTGGATAGATGGAGGTAGGGATGAATGGATAAATAATCGATGAATAGAGAGATGGGGAGGGAATGGTGGAGAGATGAATGGATGGATGGAAGGAGGGAGAAGTAGATAGATGAATGGATGGAATCACTGTGAGAAAAGTGGATTCGTCTCTTTCATTTTTGCATGTCTGATTCAAAAAGGTTATGATCAACCTATATACCAGCTTCCAAGAAATATACTCAAGATATTTCTCCAAGTTCTAGGATTGTGTTCAGACAAGACTGGTATTAAGGTGAAGCAGCTGAGCGCTTACAATGTGAAAGTTGAGGAGGCACCCACCCTCTCTCCACCATGCCACCTAAACACCTAACCTGCCTCCCCTCCCCCAGACCCGTATCCAGGATCAACTCTCCTCCACTTCACTTGGCTCTCATATTCTTGCCTGCTTCACACCCCACTCCACCTTTTATATTATTCTGACCTCCACATCTGTCTTGTCATGGCCCAGTGCTTCATAATCCTGAGAGGCTCTTATGCAAACACTCGACGTGGGGCAGCAGCAGTGATGGGGCCCAGGCATCAGCATTCATTAAATCAGCCCACGCTAATTTGCAGCAGCTCAGGCGTTGCTCTTCCACCCTTTTGATGGGTGACCCAGTTTTGAGCTCCTTCCTGCGGCTCCCTTCTCCCCTGTGCTACCCTCCTAACAGATAGATGCTGGGGAGCAGACTTCCTCCTGCTCCCACCAAGCTCTCTCGAGGACGCTCAGAGAAACATCTCTTTCCATTTTTATGAACTGCCCCATCTCCCTAAAATGAAGGCAGATCCATCGAGGCCAGGCTATAGAATAATAATATAAAGCATAATAATTAGCATTTATTATAGGCTTACAGTCTGCCAGAGCTGTGTTAAATCCTTTAAGGGTATTTCACTTATTGTCACAATAACACCATCAAGCAGTTCACTCTGTATTTAATCTCCATTTTGGAAATGAGAAAAGAGACAGAGAGACGGAAGGAATTTGCCCAAGACTACCTAGCTGAGAAGTTAAAGGAGTTTTTAATCCAGGGTACGTCCCTGAGAGCTGACCTGTCTCTGCTGTTACCATGGCATTCTTTCAGACAAGCTTGGATCTCTGGCCTCACACATACTATTGGTAGATTCTTGCTCTGGCTCCCAGAGGTACAGTCTATTCATGGCCCTCTGGTCTGGGTGGCTCCATCTGAGTCTTAACCAGGCACATCTCAGGTCACCAACCTCAGATTATCATGTGGTCTCATGGCATCCTCTCCAGTCATAAGCTCTGTTCCTCACAGTTTGCTGAGAAGTAACACACAGCATTGCCCAGGGTTATGACAAGCCAGTGCTGGGCTGGCCTTGAACTCACTATGTAAATAAGAATGGCCTTGAATTTCTGATCTTCCCACCTTCACATCCCAAGTACTGGAAATACAGGTGAACACTACCACATCCAGTTTTATGTAATACTGAGGATTAAATCATTGAATCCAGGGGTAGGTATGTACTCTACCAACTGAGCTACATGGCTGGACCCAACATGGACTTTTTAAGATGTATTTTTTTCAGATAATAAAGCTCACCTTTTCCTTTAACATTGGATAAGAAAAGTAACTATGGATCAGGTGGTCAGAGAAAGAGGAGGGGAGGATGAGGCTGAGATGGGAAGACAGGGAAGAGTTAAGACACGTAGAGTGATCAAGGGAGAGCACCCAAAGCAGGGGACCTAACATGGACAATGGTGTGAAAAGGGGACCCAGTGGAGCATGAAGAAACTGTGGCTAGCGTGCTTTGGTTCGAGCAGGTCGGATAGATAGATTCACAGTGGCGGAAAACTGGAGAGTTTGTTAAGATGTAGTGGGGATCTTATCCAGGCTCAGGAGATTGGGTTTTATTACAAAGGCATGAAGGAATCATTGTCCAGGCAAACAATGTGTGCAAAGCAATGGTAACAGAGTAGAAACCATCAGGGTAAAGTGGACAGGGCAGCCAAGAGCTAGCCAGGAAGCTAATTTGGAAACGATGGCAATAGACTAACCTAAGAGGTCAGGAGACTCAGCCTTAGAGTCTGGAAAACAGAAAATGAAGAAAACATATGAGAAATGTAACCAAGAGGAATCTGCAGGGCTCGTGTACTTATTAGCTGTGGAAACAAAAGGAATGAAGGTCATTGTCAAGTGTGCTGTGTGGACAAGAATGACCGTAAGTATCCAATTAGCTTGGGGGTTAGGTAGCTTGCTATGGTGCAAACACTCTCTGGCACAATTTGAACATTAGAGTGTCTGGGTTCTTATAGCAAAGGCCTAGACAATTAGGGCAATTTCAAGCTCACTGTGGCCCAGCCATGTGATGTGAGGGAGGAAATGATATCTTTTCAACTACGGAGCATTGTGGGGAGATGGGTAGGAATTTACGGGGAGATGGATAGTGGATGCATTCAACACACTGCTGACTTGAGGAAGGGCCTTCCAGGCAAAGAGAACAACACTGCAAAGGTGTGGAGGTGTTCCATGCACAGTGTGGTTCAAACTCCAAGATTCTGACACCGAGTAAGTTGGAGAAATGCAAAACAGAAATTGGGCAGCCCGGAGGGAACATTTTCAGGGAAATGATCCTGAGTGCAGCAGTTAAAAACAGAGCTTTTGGAATCCAAAGGATATGGATCAGTTGCCAGTTACAAAATATCAGAGAAACCACTTTACTTCTGCGGCTCTTGTTTTGTTATCTGCAAAATGTGATTACCCCTTAAAGTACAGTGTTTTAAGGGAGGATGAAATAAAAGAAATATAAAGCCCTTCAGGTGGGTCTGATAGGTACGTGAGATCAATAAATGATTACTGGGATGGAGTTTTGACACAATTGATATCAACATGTTAGTGAGAATGCCCTTCTGACTGGAATCATAATTCAAGAACTGGAGCACAATTCAAAGTCAAGTCAAGGAGAGGTGATGCTAAGGATCCTTAAACCAGGTGAGTGTCACATGTCCAGAATGGGACATGGGTGTAGAATGGAATCTGTGGGACATTGTGAAATTTTTTGTTTGGTATAAAGGGAGAATAAGAACTGACCATTGAGAGAGAAGAGGGGACCAGGCTTGTGTTGTACAATCAAAACCAAAGGAGGGAAAAACTCTAAAAGTAAGTCAAGATCAAATATGTGACCATGAAGTTTCTAGGTGACCTTTGAGGCAATCATTTCTATGAAATGGCCAGAGCAGACCCAGCTGTAGGATGTGAGGACTAGGTAGAAAGAGTGGAGGAATGAAGTTAATCTGGGGAAATCAGGCCGGAGTTCTAAATCTCCTCATCCCTTTGGGAAGGTCATACAATCTTTCTATGCCTTTCCTTCCATCTCTCTATTCCTCTTCCCTAAGAGCATACCTTCTCCTTTCAGGTCTTTCCCCACAAGGATCTACATACCAGAGGAAACGTGTAATGCTTGTCTTTAGGAGACTTGCTTGTTTCACTTACCATGATGAGCTCAGGTCCCATTGCCTGCCAACGATGATTTTGTTCTTTTTTAGAGCTGAATAGCACTCCATTGTGCAGGCAGACCATATTTGCCTTATCCATCCACCTATTGATGGGCACTTAGGCTTGTTCTATAAGTTAGCTCTTAGGAATTGTGCCATTGTAGACATGGGTCTCTGTTGGAAGCTGACTTTAACTCCTTTTTATAGATGCATGGGATTGTTTTAGCTGAATCAGATGGCGGTTCTATTTAGTTTTTTGAAGAACCATGATGCCGATTTTCCATGTTATACTCATTTACAGCTAATGCTATACTAGTTTCTACTGTACATTCCAAACAGAGTATATTTTCCCTACATCCTTGCTAATTGCTTGCTTCTTGAGCTGACAAATTTGGGTGGTATTTGTTATGCACCAATAAACCCCATGACGACAAATAGAGCAATGGAGCCACGTATTTTAAAGAGGAACAGAACTAGAGGAACAGAAGCAGGGGGGAGCATGTGCAAGCCTCAGTCTTTTATCAGGGTTTATTGTGGTATGTTCGTTCTACACTAGACCTCCTCCATTCTCCTGCAGACAGACATAACTAAAGGCCAGAGAAGCATCATCAATTTCCTAGTCAGTTCCATTCATAATAATGAGCCTCATCTTTTCCTCACCCGGTCTTTGCTCTACTGAGATAATGGCAGAAATCCTACCTTGTAATTTTTCTCACATGATAGTGACTCCCTTGTGGGCCTAGAATCCACTCTCGGAATGCTGGTGATCTCTGTCTTGTACTAATGAGTCAATCTCTACATATCCATTTCCTTCTTCCCCTGTTCCCTTCCTTCGTGGATGCAGAAGGTGAGTTTGGGCAAGAGCTTTAAACAAGAGATTCATTGATCGCTGTTTTCAAGGGTAGCTCAGGGTGGGATTGAATTCTTCAGGAACTCTGTTCCCCTGCTGAGGTATCCACAGATGCAAGAAAATGACGTGGAAGAATTACAAGATGGGATCAGTCTAGTAGCTGTTAGCACATGGAGGACAGTCATCCTACCCTGGGCTTTGTGTGGCTAAGAGATTAACATTGTCCATGCTTTTGTTTTGTTTTTTCTATGAATATTTGAAAATAATTTTATTATTTTAGTTCTGAAAACTTATTGAACTTCTAGAGACATTTTTGAGCAATTTCTATATAGTTTCTGCATAATAGCAGTTCGTAGTTTGATGGAGGCAATAAGGTCTCAAAATGATCTCTGTAATAGCGTTTTACATACTGTATTTCTTTTCTGTGGATTTAGTTTTCTTCCTGTGTTACTATTATTTTAGGAGTTGTCACCAGTTAAATAATACTTTGAATGACTTACTTGATTCACACATGTATAAAGTTGTTTTAAGCCAAACACTAGTACTCTGTCTTACCTTAAACATTGTCCATGTTGTATCGCTGAAATGCGAGGACTTATTTATTATCACAGGACAGCCTAGCTTATACAGACTAAGGACACGGTCCTAGTGTCTGCCATGCAGTTAAATAGCCAATCACTAGAGGTGACAGCTTGGTGATAACTCTACATGTTTCTGGACCCAACCCTGGTGAATGAGTTGTCATTGCTGATCAGCCCAGATCCTTAAGAAAAGAGAAAAGCCCATTGTCTAAATGTGTGTGTGTGTGAGGAATAGAGCGGAAGTTCAAGTCATCAGCTTTCAGGACGGCAGGAACTAGTCACTCTGAAGCCCATGAAGACTCTCGTCACCTTCTCATTTTACTTCTTGTTGCTGGGGCATCATTCTCTCAGAGCCATTTGCCCACTAAGCTGAAATACCTCAGGCTGATTGTCACACTTGGCTTTAAACAATAGATAAGTTATCAGCCAAGTGTGCTGGATAACACTTATGATCCCAGCACCCAAGAAGCTAAGACAGGAAGATTGCTGTTAAGTCTGAGGGCAGCATGGTCCACAGAGTGAATTCCAGGTTAACTTGGGTTACATAGCCAGACCCTTGCTTCAAAAACCATACCTAAAACAAACAAACAAAAAGAAATATTTATTGTCTCAGAGTTTAGGAAGCCAGGAATACAAAGTCAGCATTAGTATCCGTAGGCCAAAGCCTACTAGAAACTACTACTGGAAACTCAGGAGGAATCCCATCCTGGACTGCCCCACCTCAGATGGCATAAGTCACAGTGAAATCCCTTCAACACCTGCCTCAGTGGTCATATCAGCTTTCCTCTGTCAGAATTCAAACCTTCCTTTAACTCCCTCTTTATTATTCTTTAGGTGAAAACACTGCAAGTCTACCTCTAGCAAATTCCAAGTATACCATAAAGCATCCTTACCTAGAGCACTATGGCTGTCCATGACCTCTCTTTGAAGACAGCCAAAGTTGTAATGAAGCCCACCTGGATGTCCCAGGAGAACATTCACACCCCAGTGCCCTTAAGTGAATCACATCTGCAAAGACTTTGCCATTGAAGGTATCACTTATAGGCTCCAGAGGCTAGTAGATGATTTCTGGACTAGTTGGGGGATGTTTATTGTACATCCTACAATGCCTGGCTAGAAGCAAAGCATGTGCCTATTGACAGAATAATAAAGAAGACATGCCAAAAGATAAAAATGTTTCCTTTCTGGCTCAGGATTAGAACCCTGGCAGAAGAGGAGGGCCCCGCTGCAGCAGCATTTGGCTGGAAGGGAGCTCAGATTTACTTTTATTAGTTCTTGGCTCTGAGGGAGAGACTGGGGAAAGGCCAAAGCTTATGTCCTTTGATAAATGTCCTGGTGTTCATGAGCCTCCATTGCTTCATCGATAAGAGAGGACTAGAGTGAATCTTCAGCCTTGATTAGTCAGGATGTTTAAGTAACACAGTGAGGTGCTGGCCACGGCACCTGTCACATACTGGCCTCTCAGAGTCCTTCATGGCCATATGAATTAATTAACTTTCCCTGTTGCTGTGACAAAATCTCTTTTTAATTTGTATTTGTGTGCATGTGTGTGTGTGTGTGTTTGTGCATGTCTGTGGGTGAAAGAGTGTAGGTGCATGCACTACACTGTGTGGGGGGGGGGTCAGAGGACAACTTTGAAGTCGCCTTAACATTTGTACCTCATGTGAGGAAGGGTTTCTCTCTCTGCATCTCACTCTGAGGTTGTTGTTTTCTGCATTCACTGTGAATTCCAGGAACCTAACTGTCAGGATGCTGGGATAGAGAAACCCACCATGGCTTCTGACATTTTTTGTGGGGTCTTGGGACTCAATTAATGTACTTAGGGTAGAGCTGTGAGCATTTGATCCACTGAGCCATATCCCCAGCCTCAGTGACAAAGTAACAGAAATAATTTAGGGAAAGAAGGCTTTATTTTGCATTTCAGTTTAAGAGGGGATATCATGAAGGGAAGGAGTATGAGATCGCATTGTGTCCAGGGTCAGGAAGAGGAGAGAAATATATGCCGATGTTCATACATTTTTTTTCACTTTTATTAATTCTGGGACCTCATCCTATGAGGTCCACCTACATTCATGGCGAGTCTTCCCTCTTTGGTTAAACCTCTCTAGAAACATTGTCATAGACATGCCCAGAGGTACATCTCCTAGGTGATTCTAAATCCCATCAAGTTGACCAAGAAGATCAGCCATCAGTGTGTAAAGGCACAGGTGCTGCTGGTGGTAGATTGGTGTATTGGAGGCATGAATATCTGGAGAGCCACACACTGAAAAATTGATACTAAGAGCCCCGAGAGCTCCCTTGCTAGGGATCTATGGAGCGTGTGAAGGTGCTTGGTGTAGTTGCTCTTAGTGTAGAAAGCATTGAATAGGACTACAGTGGGAGCTGGTGGGTCAATCTTGCTCCTGGAAGGAAAGTGGTATAGTATTTAGTACAAGTATGAGACAAAACACTATGACATGGACAAAGGTGGCCAATACAGTAGTGAGAGGAATGGATGACTTCA
This sequence comes from Zapus hudsonius, assembly GCA_004024765.1. Classification (NCBI taxonomy): domain Eukaryota; kingdom Metazoa; phylum Chordata; class Mammalia; order Rodentia; family Dipodidae; genus Zapus; species Zapus hudsonius. The sequence goes on along the minus strand of PVHP010038518.1, from coordinate 5,897 downwards.
AACTATTTAATGGATGAATCAGCAGAAGTTAGTGATTGATTGGCTCGGAACCATACAGTAAGAGAGAATGATAAATGCCAACTTCCAGGCTCTCAACCAAGTGTATGGAAGGACAAAGCTTCTACTCTCCCTGGAATAAGTGAAATGGAGAGGCGCCAGGTGTAGTAATAAGAGGGATGGGGTGCAGCAACAGTGATAAAACCAGCTTTGAGCAGATCAGGTGGAAAGTGAGCAGAAGACAAACAACAAGGGTCTGGAGATAATGGCCACATCTCTAGAGGCCCGTGGTGGAGACGGAAGATTCTATTATCATCTTAGAGATGGCTGTTGAAGTTGGATGCATTCAGAGGAAAGCACATAGAGAGGCAAAGTACTTCCTTCAGTTTGGCTAACACCCTTCTTATACCCAGTCTGGTCCAAGACTAAGGAAATGATTAAGACGTAATGCCGTTGGCCTGTTCGATGAGCAAATGTCATGTGACGTGTATAGCAACAGGCCAAGGCAGAGAGCCGGTGCCATCGTCTCTGCAAGAGAGTAGGCGCCCCTCACTCAGTGAAACCCATCATCCTCTTTGAAACGTTGGCATTCCTCCTTGTGTCCACCCACCAGCCACCAGCTCCACTCTCTCTGCAATGTATGCCTATATCCCTATGGAAATTTCCTTCTGGGCTTCTCCAGGCAACCATTGCTACCAAAACTTTGCAGAGTTGCAAAACTTTTGAGTAGAGCAGGCCTCATCACAAAAGTCAAACTAATGAACTCACTGCATTACCCAGCTGTCTCCATTAGTAATGAAATCCTTTTATTACACGGGATTAGTTTAAAATGTGTTATTAAACAGATCAAAATGAGCCATTGCGATGAAAGTCTTTAAAATGCAAAGCATAAGAGAGAACTGCTTCTTCCAGAAATAAGAGATATCTGAAAGTTGGGATTAGAACGATTTTATGTGGGAGGGATGTGCCCTGGAGGATGATGGGATGTGGATCAGAGGTGGAGCTCTCCCTGGAGGAGGCAGAGGTGCTGAAAAGAACAGCTCCTGGGGCAAATGCAGAGGGAGGAGCAGGTCTTACTAACTCCTTGCAGGAAGCCACAAATGATGTGTCCCTAGCACCCACAGTTTACAGACATGGAGCCCTGGGGTTAATGCCTTATCCAGGTTCACATTTCCAGTAAAAGATAGATTTGGGATTTGGAGTTTGAACCCATGCCTATCTGATCTCAGAGCTTTATCTCCTCACCATCCTGCTATGGAGGAGGGGTAGTGCTTAACAAGAAATACATATGATACCAAAGATGGTCCTTCCATCCTGGGATTCACACTGGCCTTGAGTTTAGTATGCAAACAATCCCAGCTATCAAAGGAATGTGGGTAACAGCTAAGGGTTTCAGGCTTGTCACTCTGGGGGTTCAGGCTGGTGTGGGCATGTCTGAGGACTAAGTCTGTTTGCACAGAAAATGAGAAGCCTTACAGGCAAAGAACCTTCTCATCCCAAATTCTGAGTACAGAGGGGACTGGGGGCTCATTCCCATCCCAAGGTCCAATGATCTACCCTTGACAGAACAAATATAGCATGATATGCGTTTCCCATAATGTACATGTGTTCCTTCTCCTCCCTCCCCCTGGGCTGATGGACCCTGGGGAAACTCAATTATCAAAGTAGCAGGACAAGTATGATCTGGAAATTGGCTTCTCGGGTGTGGATAGCACCTGGAAGTTGATACCTTCCTCCAACATCATTAATCCTTCTCATAACACTCTGAAAAATAGTCCAAATAAAACAGAGCTCCCGGCACCACAGGGCAGCTCATTCCCCTGGTGCACAGCCCTGACTTATTAGAGCATTCTTTCATATATAGAACAGAGATGTGTCTGGCTGACATTTTTACCAATTAATATTTATTCTGTCCATTAGCCTTACAAAATCATTCTTCAACATGACCCAGCTTGGATATTTGGAAAGGATAGTTCTGTTCCTTCTTGAGCCCCTAGTCTAGAGAGGTTGCTTCTCACTTCATGTATTTTGGTGTCCTTCATACCATGCCACTTTCCACGAGATATGGACCACTTTACGACAAAACCCACTCGAAGCGTGGAACTCCCAAGGGAACACAACATTCCAGTTGCTGACAAACCAAGAGACAAGTCCAGTGAGATCATGCACTGTTCTTCCAGAGGATCTTCTTTTTACAACGCACACTTGGCTTCCATTCCCAAAGGCCAAACAGCTTTCTGATTCATGGCACTCAGTGTCGCAGCCTCTGCCCTGAGTGTTTCTTCCAGGTCATCCCACCACACTCAATCCCTGTGCCGTTGGTTTCTGGACCCAATATTAATCATTGCTCAAAGGACTGATACTTTGTTCCATTCTGTCATCGGACATAATCCCCACCCTGCCACTGTCTTGCCATCTGCAAGTTTGATTAGTGAAAGCTCATTGTTTTTGCCTGAGTCATTGACAGAAACATTACATGTGTCAGGGAAAGAACAGAGACCTGGGGTGGGGATGCGATGCTGCCTACGCCAACTCTGTCTGGAGAATCTTAAAAGGGAGACATGGAAGCATTGATCCACCCAAGTCAAACTCACGAAAGGGCCAGTATGAGTCAAAAGGTCAACTGGCTATGGATGCTGTTATTGACAGGAAACCTGCAATTGACAATCACGTCAGGACTGTTTCTGTGTGCGCATTTCTTGGCATCAGCAACCCAGGATGTACTTTCTACTCATAGGCAGTGGGGGCTAGATATGCCAGTTGTGAGGTAAAAAAATAAGTAAATCTGCTTGAGGGATATTTGCATAAAGGTGTGTTTTTCTTTCTCTTTGATGGACAAGCCAGGCACAAGGTCAATTACACCATGGCTCCACCTTCAAACTCCTCATAGTCTAAGGCAACAGAGAGACATAATCACCTTGTAAAATGCATGAAGAATGCCCTGATAGAGGTGTGTATAGTTTTCTGTGAAATCCTGTATGTGAGATATTAACTCTAACAAAGGGACTTTTAAAAACTTCACAGAAATTGAAATTGAGGTTGACATTTGAGCTAGGGTTAAAGGAAGAACACAAGTTTGCTGGATAAAGAGAGGGAAAAGATATTGTGGGAGCAGGGAATTGTAGGTACAAAACATCTACCAAAAAAGGACATGGCAAGTCTGGGGAAGCAAGTTGGGAATGGGAGTATGTAAGAAATGAATCATGAAAACAATCTATCCTTATTCACTTCATAGCAGGTACTTAGTATTGTGTTTACTACTTGAGAGTGAATGGATGGAAACCAGGTGGGTGCTGCCTTGGGGAGCCTACACGTTAGATCAGCACAGGAGCTGAGCCTCCCTCAGCCTCCATGTCCTCCCTCCAATAAGCTGATGTTTCTATTTGTTTGCATGTGCAGGTGTACAGGGATATGTGCAGGTGTGATGTGCATGAGTGTTTGTGTATGTGCAGGCACACGTCTGTGGGTGTGCTTGCATGTGTGCTTGTGCAGGTACATGTGTGTGAGGGTGTGTGTGTATGTGCAGGTACATGTGTGTAGCATGTTCTCACATGTGTGTGTATGTGCAGGCACATGTGTGTAAGGGTGTGTGTGTAAATGTGTAGGTACATATGTGTGAGGGTGTGTGTATGTGCAGGCACATGTGTGTAGCATGTTCTTGCATGTGTGTGTATGTGCAGGGACATGTGGGGTTGTATATGAGTGTGTGTGTGTTTGTGTGTGTGTGTGTGTGTGTGTGTGTGTGTGTGTGCCTTTGGTGTTATCCTCAAGTGTGCCATCCACCTTGTCCCGAGGCAGGAGCTCTCATCAACCTTGATTAAGCTAGACTGCTGGCCAGCAAGCCCCAGGGATCCCCTGGATCTCTGCGCCCGCAGCTCTGGGAGTACAGGCATGTGCCACCATGACATTTTACAAGGGTCCTGGCGTCCTTATGCTTGCAAGGAAAGCTCTTGTTAGAGGGGACTGGGTGAGTAATGTTCAGAATATCTAGCACAGCGCACATCGAGGGAAGGTCTTCTTGACAAACCCATCACGGGAATCTTTCTCAATCCATTCAGGATGTTGTAGCAAAATGCTTCATGCTGCATAGCTTATAAACAACAGAAATGTCTTGTTTATAGTTCAGGAGGCCAGGAAGTGCAAGATCGAGATGCCAGAAGACTTAGTATCTGGTGAGTTTGCTCTCTCCTTCAAAGATGAAACATTCTGGCCACACACTTTCATGACAAAAGGACATTAGGGACACTGAGCCTATTCATGAGGTGGAGGCCTCACAGTCTAATTATTTCATAAAGGTCCTATCATTTGCTACCATGGTAGGGACTAAGTTTCAACGTGAATTTTGAAGGGACACGCATGGAGACCACATCAGAGCCCTTCTACTTGCCCTATACATCAGCTGCATTTCCACTGGGGTGCAGAGCAAGAGACAGGCTGCTCTTGTTGCAGCTTGCCATGCACAGAGGCTACTTGGGATCCAGAGATACAGCTCGACCAGCTTTCTCCCAGCCATGCCTCCAACTCAAGCACACTCCAGCTTATGCGGGAGACTTCAACTGTGATCTAGAATGACAGCACCATTGACCTTTCCTTCGACTGGAAATTTCCAATATGTATTTCTGCATCTTCTTTGTGGTATAATTTGGACATGGCCTAGATTCCTGCTCCAGGTGAAGGTGAACTCAGAAAGGTGCTGGGAGAGAAATCAGACTAGCCCACCAAGGATGTTTAGTTCACTGAAGTGCTGGGAAAAGGTCAAATGCAGAGACAGAGCCCAGTGTCTAGCAGAACAAGAACAGAGGAACTATAACAATGTGAACAGTGTACAAGGATTTGGCATTGGTGAAACAGCACAGGGCTAAGACAGGGCTCCGTGGCAAGGATGGGAGGGGCCCTGAGCATCTGACATGTGGCGATTAAAACACGGGTCACAGAATACTTTGGCATTTTTTGGCATCAGAACACTTATCGAATAGTTTACATACCTCTTCTCAGTTCATCTCTAAGGAAAGAACCACAGCGACTGAGTGCAGTTTCTACTTCCATAAAAGAAATGTGACCCAGAAATTGATGGAATTTGCAAATGACTAATCAGCTAGCACACATAAGAGATAGGATTTGAGACAGGGCCCGACTTTGCCATGACCTATTCTTTAATGTCCTTGAGATCATAGGAATAGAGAAAGACTTTGAAAAGGTACCAAGGGCAGCACTGGAATCCGGCTTCCTGTGGTTTGCCTCAGTTTTTTCCCAGGTGGGTGTTTCTGTCCCCAGTCACACCTTATAGGCCCGAGTTCTGATGATGCCCTGGAGCACATCCCAGAAGCAACAGAATTGAGTGGCCACTGTCTGGTTCAAGAACCAGCAAGCATCTGCTCCCGTCTTCTGGGTCAGGGACCCAAGAACAGGAAGTCAAGTCAAATGCCACCGCAAGTCCAGCCCAGTGGCCCACAGCAAGAAAGCTATAGCTGGGCTGGCCTGTGGGGGTGGGGTGGGAGAGGAGCAGCTGCTTCCACAGGGGGAATGCAGAGGGTCTCAGTGTTTTAGTTACCTTCCCATTACTGGGACAGAGCAGCTGATGGGAGGAAGGGGTTTACTTTGGCTCATAGTCTGAGGGGAAGCTCCATGATGGCAGGGCATGAGTAGAGGCTGGACATCACCTCTGTCACAGCAGGTGAAAACAGCAGCAAGAGAGTGACCTGACTCACAGTGGCAAGCTAGGGGCTAAGAAACTTCAAGGTCAGTCAGACATGGTGGTGCATGCTTTTAATCCAGCACTTGAGAGGCAGAGGTAGGAGGATCAATGTGAGTTTAAGGCCAGCCTGGGACTAGAGTGAGTTCCAGCTCAGCCTGGGGCTGGAGTGAGCACCTGCCTTGAAAAGAACAAGGAAGGAAGGAAG
>PVHP010038517.1:10000-16802 GCA_004024765.1 Zapus hudsonius | reverse complement strand
GACTTTGGGCCAGGGAGTGGGAGGGGCACAAGTCCCAACCCGAGAAGGCAGCGCACACGGATAACTCCCGCTCAGACCCGCATTCTGAGGCAAGCCTTTGAGAGGAACCGATGCCCTGGATTCTCTGACAGGGAAGAACTGGCCCGATTGACAGGGCTCCCAGAGGACAGGATTCACGTGTGGTTTCAAAACCGACGAGGTAGACACCCGGCCCTGGAATGCCAATATTTAAGCTGTTGATTACCCACTTGGTTTGGTGCTATTATTGCATAGATGAGCACTTCTTGACTTGTTGGTCTCTTCTATATAGCCATGTGTTCAGCATTCTTGTGACAAGTGTCTATATTGTGCATCACTGGCCTCTGCTTGTCATGATTTGATACTGGTGTTCTCTACAAACAAATTAATATGTTTTGATTGATTGATCCTCAGCTGATGGAAGTTTGGGTTTTACAGCCTCATTGGGGCTGTGTTGTTGGGGGCAGGCTTATGGGGGTTATAATCCAGCTTCCCCTTGCCATTGTTTGGCACACCTCCTGCCACTGTTTGCAGAGCTGTGGCAGAGGTGATGTCCATCCCTGTGCTCATGCCGTCATTTTCCTGGCCATTATGGATTCTCCCCTTGTGTTCGTAAGCCAAATAAACCCATTCCTCAACAAGCCACTTTTGCTTGGGTTCTTTTGTACTGTGAAATCTCTTGTTTGGAACAGGGAGATCCATTGATTCAGTCTTGGTTTTAAGGTCAGACTACTGTACTGTTTCGAATCTCCCTTCCTCTCTAACCAACTACATCTGTGTGGGCAGTTCCCTAGAACTCCTTGCTGAACATTTCTCTTGTGGTTTGAGCTCTTTCTGCCACGTCTGGGAGCCTATGTTTTCGGGGTCTGAGGCACTGCCCCACTATGTCATCTAGGAGCCTGTGGACTCTGGGAGCTTGTAGAGACTAGGAGTCTGCAGTATCTGGGATAGGTCCTTTTCTCTTCCAGACTATGGCAGAATGTGGGGAATGGATCATATGTGTTGGATGTAGCATAATGTCAAAACCCTCATCTGATTTATGCCTGTGCTCTCTTGGAAACTTTCACCTTCAGAGTTGCATTTCCAGTGATATGAGTGCTGAAGACGCTAGGCAATTTTCTCTGCGGCTAAGAACTCAAGCTCAGGGCACACTGTGGCTCTACTCAACATGGTTGCATGTCACAGCAAACCATCTCACTGCTCCAGGCATCTTTCTTCGTGGTATTACTCTTTGTAGTTTTCTTGGGCTCTTGAGTTTTCTGTTTCCCTCTTTGGAATAGTCTTTTAGCTCTCGTTTTGGTGAGAAAATGCCTTCTTAATATATTAGGTATACCAACCTGTGAGCAAAGCAATTCTCTATTTAGATTTTTCTATTTTTCTCAGTAATTAAATTTAATACCTCTCTGTGGTGGCTTGATTCAGGTGTCCCCAATAAACTTGTGTTCTTAATGGCTAATCCCCAGCTGATGGCAATTTGGGGATTGGAACCTTGTTAGAGATATGTTGTTGGAGGTGGAAAAAAAGGTGTTCTAGCCAGCTTCCCCTTGCCAGTGTTTGGCATACTCTCCTGCTGCTGTTGTCCATTAGATGTTGGCCAGGAGGTGATGTCCAGTCTCTGTTCATGCCATAACTTTCCCTGCTATCCTGGAGCCTCCCCTCTGTAAGCCAAATAAACCCTTTCTCCCTCAAGCTGCTTCTGGTTGGATGTTTTTCACAGCTCTATTTTTATAATTATCTTATTAGTGGCCAACAGGTCACTAATTTCATTTTTCAGCTTTGTTACTAATATATGCATTTGATTTTTGATAGTTTTTTATCTTCTAAATATGAAAAATTTTGGGGGGCTCCAATTAGATGTTTGATGGATCTCGGGATTTTTTTGTTTTCTTTCATTTTTCAGGTATTTAAAATGTATTTAAGGGAGATAGTTCAGTGGTTAAAGTACTTAGTTCACAAGCTTGCCAACCAGAGTTCAGATCTCCAGTACACGTATGAATTTAGACTCTATAATACCTAAAAACAAAGTGAAAGAATAGGATCAACACCCCAAAGTTGTCTTCTGACAAAACATGTGCTGTTGAAGCTACACTCTCATTGCTAGCACAAAACACCTAACCAAAAGCAACAGATGAGAGGAAACATTTTGTTTTGCCTTACAGTCATGAGGGGAAGCTTTATTATAGAAGGAATCAGAGGGTATAGCAAGACTCGACATCGCTTATTGCCACATTAGGTCAAAGATAGCAACAAGAGAGTGAGGTGAGTTCTGGCAAGGGAGAAATTGGGTTATAATACCCCAAAACCCACTAGCAGCAACACATCTCCTCCAATAAGGCTCCATCCCCAAATTGCCACCAAGAGGAAAACAGTCATTCAAAATTCATGAGTTTATGGGGTACTTCTGATTCAAAACACCACAGAAGCTGTTGCACTGATCCATCCACATGCATATGCAAATAGTATTATATTCAAATAAATAAATAGAACATATTTAATTCATTTTCATTTTAAATGTTGATGTTACATACTGCACCAGTTCTCAGAGAAAATCTAAATTTAATGTATCAGGGGCAAAGCAAACATAATAAACCAATAAAAAAAAAAGCAAAGCATTTTGCTTCTGAAATGGCAAGTTCCAGGATCAGTGAGAGACTCTGTCTCAAAGAAGCATGCAGATGAGCAATAGAGGAAGGCGCCCAGCATTCTCCTTTTGCTTCCGTATACCTAAGATAAACAAAGCTGAATGTAACCAACAGGCTTTTAGCATACTTTGAAAACCCTGCTTTCAAGATTATAGAAGGCCTATTAAGAAAAACTGTGGTTCCAGGTGTCGTGCTCTGTGATTTTAATCCTAGCACTCAAGAGATTGATGTAGGAGGATCACCATGAATTCAAGTTCAGTCTGCACTACAGAGTGAGTTCCAGGTCAAGCAGAGCTTCAGCAAAAAAAGAAAAAGCTGTGGATGGCTGGGGAGATAGCTAACTGATAAAGGCATTAGCTATGCAATCCTAATGACCCAAGTTCAGATCACCAGATAAACATAAAGCTAGATACATAGCAATAATGTCTATAATCCCAGTGTATCTACAGACAGAAAGAGAGACAGAGAAAGGAGAATACGAGTTTATAGGTCAGCTATTCCATCAAGCATAGTTGCAAAAAAAAAACCCTGCTAAAAACAAGGTGGAAACCAACACTCAAGATTGTTCTCTGACCTCCATACATGGACTGCTGTGTGTGCATGCCTGAATCCACACACATGCACTAATCCACTCACACTAACAAACATAAACACATACAGTACACAATAAAAAATAAAATCTGTGGAAAGCAACATCATAGGCACAAAGGGTCATCATTGGGTTGTTACTACCTGAGAAAAAGATGGGAGCACTCAAACGCAAGACATTTAAGAGATACACTGAAATGAAGATCAAGGGAGGCTGGTTCAGTGAGTAAGAGTACTTGTCATACAAGCATGAGTGCCCGTAAGCAAGTGAGTTTGATTCTCAAGCACCCACATAAACATCTGCATGTGGCCATTCAAAATTTTAACCCCAGTCTTGTGGGAGCAGAGATCAGATAATTGTTGAGGCTTCTGAAAATGGCAAGTTCCAGGATCCGTGAGAGACTCTGTCTCAAGGAAGCGTGCAGATGAGCAATAGAAGAAGGCACCCAGCATGCTCCTCTGGCCTCCACATACATACACAATGCACATACCTCTGTACATACACACAACACACATACTACACAAGCACAAAAAGGTTTTAAGAATGTACACTAAAATGAAAATCTCTAAGAGAAACTCAGCTTTAAGATGTGATGTGGTAGTTCAAATGTGAATAATCCCCTATAGCCTTATGTGTATTTTTAAGACTCATCCTCAATCCCCAGAGCATGGAGCCTTCAGCAGTTGAAGCCTTGTTAAAGGAGCTGTGTCACTGGAGGTGAGTTTTGAAGCTTATTAGCCCAGCCCCAGGGCTAGCTCACACTTGCCACTCCTCCCTGCTGATAGGTGATGAAATGAGACAGCTTCCTGTTCCTGCTATGCTTTCTTCCACTCAAAACTATAAGCAAAAATAGACCATTTCCTCCCATAAGCTGCTTCTGGTTTGGTGTTTTGTCCCAGAACCTAGAAGGTAATAACAGAATGATATAAATGTTGTCTGTGACTTCTGTGGAATCTTGAATTTTTACCCAATAATGAATGGAGCAATGGGCCTAGGTCATTGAGAAATGATGTTTTGTAGTATATTGTGGCATGTTTCTGGTTGAGACATGTAAAGATGAGAAAGCAATTCAAACATGATGAGAAAAAAATGATTGAGATTAATATGGCTTCAACAGAATCCTTTAAGCTATGGTTCTACAAGCCCTCAACAATCACATGAGACATCAAGAATGCACCACACATGATGTATTAAATAACATACCTGTGGCAGTTTGAATGTGTGTCCCCCATAGACTAAGGTGTTTTCTTAAAGCTTATAACTTGGGTCTCTAGCAGACTGCCTGGAGGAGGTGTCACTGGTCGTCCAACTCTAAGGTGTGTTTGGGGGAGGGTCTGAATTACAGCCCAAAGGTTTGCAGAGAGGTTTGAGCTCTGCCTGGGTCCCTGCTGCTTTGCAGCATTTTGGTGAATGTGCTAGTGCTGGTGTTTTGCTTGACACAGTTTTTCTCAGTTTGGGTGTATGGAAGAAGCTTCTTCCACCACTGATGGACCTTCCTCACTGGATCAGTAAGCTTGAAATAAACCCCTTCTTCCCATAAACTGTGTCTGGTTTGGATGTTCATCCAAGCAACATGGAAGCTGTTTATAACAATACCACACAGATCTGATTTGTTAATTACTACCTATCCCTTGCAATCTGCTTCCAAGCATACTCCCTGGAATAGTACAGACAGGGTGTGAGGAGCTGTTTATTGTGCCTTAAACTGTGTCAACATTGTTTTGAAGGTCTCTGTCCTTCCCTCTACTAACCAATGCTAAGTTTGTATTTCTCTGCCAAACTTTGTCTCTCCCGCTGGTTTCCTCCTAGACATCACATGACCCCTGCTGTGGCCAGGTTACCTAGCAACCTGGTTATGCTAATTCCTACATTTCCTCCTATGAGAGAATATTTAAGTGCTACCTGTTCTGTAATAAACGGGTTTGATCAGAAATACCGTCTTGCCCCATCTTTTGCGTCTCTTGTTCCTTTTTCATTCTCACGCCCTCTCTAGAGCTTTCACTGATGGACCAGCAGGCCGGGGCAACAGGGAATACTTATCCATTGTGAGGAATACTTAACTCTGGGTAGATGTCTGGATAGTAAACAAAAAGTCATTCTTTTAAGGATTTTTGAAAACTAGACAATGTAACTTTATTGGTATCACAACATTTATTTGGTAAAAACTCAACTCCAGTTGAATACAGGAGAGAGTTATACTAATTTCTCTAATTTCCACCATTGGAGTATCTCAGTCAGAGTCTTCATATTGCCTCTGTTGTTTATACCCAAAGCATCTCCTATAGCCATGTGGCAATCTTGGTTTATTTGTTCAAATATTATTTGTTTGCAAGGAGAGAGAGAGAGAGAGAGAGAGAGAGAGAGAGAGAGAGAGAGAATGGGCATGCCAGGGTCTCTAGCCACTCCAGATGCATGTACCTGTTTGTGCATCTGGCTTTATGTGGGTACTGGAGAACTGAACCCAGGCCATTTAAGTTTTGTAAGCAAGAGCCTTAACTGCTGAGCCATCTGTCCAGCCCCATATTTCTTACTTTCTTACACCAAGGAAGGCTCACTTGAATCCTTCCAACTGTAACTGAGTCATTTCTTCTTGCTGCTGATGCAGATCTTCTTCACAATACTTCTACTCCTCCTCTGACCTGAGCACCAGATCTATGCATTTTTGAACATCTTGGTGGTGCATCTCTGGTGTTCTTAGAACCTCATCAAATCCTGCCTCATTGGCATAAACAAGTGGTAATCATGAGCGGTTACTACATCCTTTGTTTCAGTCTTTTTTGGTTTTGATGCTGCTTCTCAATCTCAAAGTGTGCCTTCCAGCACCTGGCACATTCACACTCAGTATGTATAGTTTCTCTTGATCCTTCTGAAACTGCTGCCTTTTATTACTTATTTTTTACATAAAATAATTTACTTATAAAATACATACTAGTTCACAGGAGCTGAAAGCTGTCTGCTCCTCTGCATAGAAAGATTCATTCTATCTCATACCATCCAAGACTCAGTAAACTTTGTAGAATAGTGATGGTGGGAAGACTGTAAGAGCCAAAAGATAGGGATAGGTACTTTGGAATGTTGTCTTCCAGACATGAAGTGGCCATTGCATTCAGAGCCTCACAAAAGGGGATTATCATCAAAATAAATTATGTATTACAAAACTTAATTCAATAAAAACCAAAACTATAGTTTTAAATGACCAACTTCTCCAGAAGTCACTCTTCATCATATTTATCATGTACAATTTTCTTTTATTTTTCAAGGTAGGGTCTCACTCTAGCCCAGGCTGACCTGGACTTCATTCACTACGTAGTCTCAGGGTGGCCTTGAACTCACGGCAATTCTCCTACCTCTGCCTCCCAAGTGCTGGGATTAAAGGCATGTGCCACCACGCCCGGCGTGTACAATTTTTTTAACCAGGCTGATCTGGCACTCAGTCTATAGCCCAAGGCTGATGTCAAGCTTATGGTGATCCTCCTACCTCATAGTTCTGAGCGTCACAATGCCTCATCATATTTACGAGATTGGCTTATATAATATTGGCTAGGATGTCCAA
>PVHP010038517.1:0-5000 GCA_004024765.1 Zapus hudsonius | reverse complement strand
AATGGGATTCTGACTGTGGCTCAGCAATATTATTTAGCAAAAATCCTGTAGGATTTGGAGTTTTGCTTTTTTTACCCACTGAATTAAATTAGGGTTGCTAACATGTATGAAAGTATAAAAAAATCAGTCCTCCAGGCCAAAAGGGATAAAGTTTGTACGATTGTCGTGACCCTAGTCCAGTGGTGAGTAATTGAAAACTAGTTATCAAAACAGTAGTTTGAGTCAGGTGTGATTGCACACATCTTTAATACAAATGCCTGGGAAGCTGAGGTAGAATGATCACATGAGTTCAAACAAGACCAGCTTGTACTAAAGAGTATATTCCAGGTCATGGTACACCTCAGCAGGGGACATTCTAATCCTCAGCAGGGGACATTTTGTCTTTGATCTGCAAAACAATTTAATTCAATAATCCCTATTTCATTTACCGCACCTTCAACGCACCGATTATGATTTATCCAAAGTATATCATTCTGGTTGTGTGAATTCCTATGTAGTATGTATGTTTGCAGATACCTGCTTTAACTAGGAGCATTGTTCTGTGCTGGAAATCTTTTTCACCCAGAACTGCGTTTCACATGACAACCATATTGCTTTGTTTATGTCATTTGTGGTTCCTAATTGTGCTTATAGTTCAATGGTGTACATTCAGCCTATCTTTACTTCACATATCCCACACTTTGTGGGGTTCACCCAGACTCCCTCAACTCTCTGCCATGCATAGATAATCCTACAATGAATATAATTGATCATGTGCCCTCACCTGTGTGAGAAACTCCCTCAGGTTGAAATCAGTGAACAATGTTTCAGGGACTTAGAGTATTTTCTTGCTTTAGCCATGAGTCACCCTTAACCTTATTGAATGACTACAGTCTGCCTGCCTTTGTTTTAACTGATGCCTATTTGGTACACATGTAGGAGGTACTGCTTAAGTTGATTCATGCATATAATACAGAAAGGTAAAATCAGAATAAATAGAATTTTTCTCTTCACACATTTATTATTTTCATGTGTGATTAAAGTTCAATCTCTTAATTATTTTTAAATGTAACAAAAAACATTATAGGCTTTAGTCTTGGCCAATGTGTAGCAGCATTTACCTTTCTAAATTTTGTTATTATAAAGAATAAAAGGTGATACCACTTTATTAATTTTCATTCTTTTTCTTTTTTTACTTTATAGTTTTAAATTGCATTCCTCTAATTGCTAGTGGTAACAAGTCTTATTTTTCTATTAGTACACTATGTATCCTTTTTTGCAAATCACTTATGCTCATCCTTTTACCATCATAATTTGGATTATTTTTGTTGTTGATTTGAGGACATACTTTATATATTCCTGATTTTAGTTTCCTATCTGTTTATAACACTGCAGATACCTTCTTGAATTCATGCATATGTTGACTCCATCCACAACACTCTTTTTTTAAAATCTTAAATATATATTTATTGTCCATAACGTGTTACATTATTCAGTGGGCAAACAATGAGTTGTTATCCCCAATTCCCCAATGCCCCCCTCCCCATCCCCAATCAGCTGGATATCCTCCTCCGTGTACCATCTGGATCAGTCCTTGTGGCAGGGGACCCTGGATAGCCTAGTACTCAGCACGGTCCTCCTGGCCCAAGTGCATCCACAACACTCTTGTTAAGGTGATATCTGACATGGATGTAATAGAATTAAACATTTTATTTCTTTAATGTTTTGAGGTTTTTGTTTGGAGAGTTGGTCTTTTGAAGCAGGATATCACTATTTGCCCAGGCTACCCTTGAACTCAAGATCTTCATGTCTCAGTCTTATAAACATAGAGATTAAAGGTATATGCCACCATGCCTGATTGGGCTTTTGTTTTTCAATGTTTGTTTTGTTGTTGTTTTTTTAATCTTTCAATCATAAAGACCATCAAAAATTTCTTTGAGTGTCAATGCTTTTATCTTCCAGGTAGGTCATTTAATATTCTTGTTTCTGTCTTTGAATACAATATCATATGGAAACCAATATAACTCCATAGCTTCCTCTAAACAATTCATCTCGTGGCTATGCATTTGCATTATGTGCTTCAGCAGCTATGTGCCATTTCATATCCAAGTTCTTCTTTGTGAATCGCTGGTCTGTTTGACCTTGTTCTAATCCTCAGTGCTTTCTATGCAACTGTCTCAGTATCTTGGAAGGCAATTTGGTGCCTCTTCTTTTCTCTAATCATTTTCAAGGTCAATATTCATGGATCTTTATTCCATCATGAAAGGGTTTTTTTTTGCCTGTTTGTAAGGTGTGTACTTTTATTGAAGTTGTCTCAAGTCAATGTAAAGGCAAAGCCCAGGCTGCCTCCACACTTCAACCCACTCCCAGGAAGACCAAAAGCATCTTATGTTGGGGGAGGACAGAGAAGGAGGTTCACTATGGTGGACCACTCAAAAACAAAAATAAAATAGTATTAAGGCGAAGATTTAAAAATTTTTGCAGGACATAATTTACACAAAAGCAATGCTGTTGCTTCCCCTGCAGTGGATTCAGGGTGTGGACTGGGCCATCCTCCTTATGGGAATGGGGGTGGCCTTTGAGGGGGGGCAAGGGAGTTCCTGTAGCCATGTATTTCATGGGATACTTGGAATGTTTATTTTAAAAAAGGAACAATATACAATCAAAGTCCTGGGGCCACATTGCAGAACTTTGGGGATGCTTGCTCCAACCGACTGCTGTCACCGTCACCATTCCAGTTTTTAAATCCTGAGTTAAAAGCGCCAAAACAAAAAACAAAAAATTAAAAAGAAAAAATAATAAAGCCATGCCGATGTCATCTTATTTTCTGCGCAAGTTAGGTTTTGCCAAGAAAGGGCATAACGCAGCTTGGTAACAGTCTGCCTAGAAGCATTTGCGGTGGATGATGGAGGGGCTGGACTCGTACTCCTGCTTGCTGATCCACATCTGCTGGAAGGTGGTGGACAGAGAGGCCAGGATGGAGCTGCCCATCCACACAGAGTACTTGCTCTCAGGGGGAGCAATGATCTTGACCTTCATTGTGCTGGGCGCCAGGTTTCTGATCTCCTGCATCCTGTAGGCAATGCCTGGGCATATGGTGGTTCCACCAGACAGCACTTTGTTGGCATACAGGTCCTTGCGGATGTCAACATCACACTTCATGATAGAATTGAAGGTAGTTTCATGGATACCGCTGGATTCCATGCCCAGGAAGGAAGGCTGGAAGAGTGCCTCAGGGCAGCCAAACCGCTCACTGCCAATAGTGATGACCTGGCCATCAAGCAGCTCGTAGCTCTTCTCCAGGAAGGAGGAAGACGCAGCGGTGGTCATCTCCTGCTTGAAGTCCAGGGCGACGTAGAACAGCTTCTCCTTGATGTCATGCACGATCTCCCATTGGGCTGTGGTGGTGCAGCTGTAGCCACGCTCAGTCAGGATCTCCACGAGGTAGTCTGTCAGAACCCGGCCAGCCAGGTACAGATGCAGGATGGCTTGGGGGAGAGGGCACCGTGTGGGTGATCCCATTGCTGGAGTCCATCATGATGCCAGTGGTGCGCAGAGGCTTCCAGGGACAGCACGGCCTGGATGGCCACAGACATGGCTGGGGTGTTGAAGTTCTCCAACATGATCTGGGTCATCTTTTCATGGTTGGCCTTGGGGTTCAGGGGGGGCTCAGTCAGTAGCACAAATGGATTAGACTCACCAATGAAAAGATCTACCTCTAGGTCATTACAATATGCTTGAGAGCATCTGTTCATGACCATCCATACCTCTTCTCAGTTTCTTTATTCCATGCCCACTGTATTTACATGGTGAAAATAATCTTTTTTAGTCCTGATAACCCTATTATTATCAACTCCCTTAGTGGGAAGAGGAAAGACTCCCAAAGATTCAGGCACCATTCCACAGTCACAAATCTCTGAAGAAGAGACTCAACCCAAGTGTGGCTAATACAACTATGAAAGATCAACTCTGGGATTTAAAAAGAGTAGTAGTGATATTAATAGTTTTATCAATATTACTATTTACTGAGCTTTTACCAGGTAGTATGCACTAGATATGCATGATTTGTTTGAATCTCAAAAAATTGTTATAATCTGTTTCCTGTATGCATAGGTTCCACACTGATCAATAATATAGTGAAACTTAAGATATTCTGTGTTTGTACTGAATGTGTACCAACTGTGTTTTTATCATTATTCATTAAACAATTCAGTATAGCAACTGATTGATACTACATGTACATGCTTATAGATATCTTATTTATTTATTTGTTTGCCAGGACAGAGAGGGAGAAAGAGAGAATGGGTGTGCTGGGGCCATTACAAACAAACTACAGATAGATGCTCCACTTTGTGCATCTGGTTCTATGTGGGTACTGGAAAATCAAACCCAGGCCATTAGGCTTTGAAAGCAAACATCTTTAACTGCCCCTGATAGATATTTTAAGTCATCTACACATGATTTAAAGTTTAGGGCAGGATGTGCATAGACTGTAGGCAAATACTACCTCATTCTATATAAAGGTGTTGAGCAGCCAAAGATTTTGGTATATGATGGGAAGTTCTAGAACCAGTCTCTCTAAATACCAATTATATTGTATAATTACATTTTTGTATATTTTTGTGTACATATGTATATTTGTATATATTTTTGTATATTTTTGCAGATGAACTATTTATGTTTTGGACAGGTAGTCTCTCAGATGTCATCAGAGGAAAATTCACAGGCAACCCTGTGCTCCTAAACACTGCATCTTCTTCCTCCCCTGACAGGTGTAGCTGCCATGCTGGGCCTCAACTACACTGTTGTGTCTGAATTCATCCTCATTGGCTTCTCCACCTTCCCTGGCCTTCAGCTGATGTTCTTCTTGCTGTTCCTGCTGATGTACCTGTTCACACTGCTGGGAAACCTGTTCATCATGGCCACCATCTGGAGCGAACGCAGTCTCCACACACCCATGTACCTCTTCCTGTGTGCCCTCTCCATCTCTGAGATCTTCTACACCTTTGCCATCATCCCCC
>PVHP010038516.1:0-16817 GCA_004024765.1 Zapus hudsonius | reverse complement strand
GGAAGGGAAGGGTAGAAGCAAAAAGTGACAAGGGGATAGGGAATGAGAAGAGATTTGGAGAGGAGAGGAGGTAAGAGGCAGGGATGGGAAGAGAGAAGAAGGAGCAGAGCAAAGATCAAAACCAACAAAAGAGAAAGATGAAGATTATTAAAATTTACTTGAAAAATGCTATCCAGCGGCACAGAAGGTATGTAGTAAAATAGAGTGAATACAAAAAGATAGTAGGAAGTAATATTTAGCATTCTGATCAAATGAATAATACTAACCCAAAATATCCTATTTAATACAAGTTGTAAGCCTGGTTTAATGCAACACTTTTTTACACTAGATAAGATATAGACTTAGCCTAGGTGAACAGATAAAGTATTGTAGAATATACATATAGTGAAAGGGAGAAGAAAATCTGGGCTGTTTGTTTTTGTCTTGACAACAAAGTGGATGGAAGTGGAGGAACTATGTTATGTAAAATGAGGCAGACACACAAATTTAAGTACCACATGCTTTCACTCATATGTGGAATCTAAAAATAAATAAAAGCAACAAAAGGGGCCTCTGCTGCTCTACCCCACCCCCTCCTTCCTACCAGGTTCCAGTGGCCTCTGCTCCTGTACACACAGAAGAGACTGACAGCCAAGCTCAAGAGCCCAACAGAGGACAAGCACAGTAATCAAAATTAATGGGCCCATAATAACATATGAGGCATTGACCCCATAAACTCTACTCCATGGCAAGACTTAAAGTAAACCTCACAGTTATAACTTTGAATATTAATGGACTTAATTCACCCAAAAAAGATACATGCTAACAGGGTAGATCAGAAAAATGGACCCTTCCATCTTCTGCCTTCAAGAAATGTACCTCCCACAGAATCCAGAATGGAAACCAGCCCCCAGAGTGTAGTAAGTGCAGTACTGGAAGGTGCTACATAAGCTGCCAGGGGAAATAGGTCAATGAAACTCGGAGAAAGTGGAAACCATTGATTTATAAAATGCAGACTGTCACCATAAGAAGGCTGAACACACTCTCCTCTGGAAGAGAACAGCAGAGTGAAGAAGAGATCATGTATGCAATAGAGGTGCCAAAACTGGAGTGGTGGGAGAGTAATCAACAGCTTTCAAGTTGGCCAAGAAATCCACTCAGTGTCTAGGAACCCTTAACTGGAAGTGGGACCTAGCCCCAAACCCTATGGGAACCAAAACCCTGGGCTCCAAAGAGAAATTCCCTTTACCAGAGAACTATTGAGAGGCTAATCCCATTAGAATCTTGTCAAATTAGAAATTTGTATCTCACTTAACCTATACTGATCTCACTCTTTGATGGAGACTCTGTTTATATTTTTCAGAAGGCAGTGAGAGCACTGTGGTCATGCCAACCCCACAAAAGAGCCATGGGTGGATGGCTGACACCCTGGCAAGAGCTGAACCTGCCCAGGCCTATTGTTTGGACCCTAAACAAAACCATTGAGAGAGGGGTGGGATAAGCAAGAAACCTATAACCACAGCCAATCAGTCAACCTAGGAGAAGTCACTGGGACAGACATGGATTTCCAACACATCCCAAAGCAGAAGTACAGACTATCTTAAGATCTCCACAATAAAGCAGACTTAAACCTCACCCACCATGACTCAGGGAACTGAGCAGAGGAGGGGGTGGGAAGAATTTAAGAGCCATAGTGGGGGATAATATCCAGACTTTACCCCCCCTCAGCAACAACACACAAAGGAGGGGGCTGGCTGACTACTGTGCTACCCATAACTCCCCAACCAACAGGTTGATCCAGCATGCATGCCCACTGAGGAGGCTACCCAGTGTGTTGGGGTGAGGGAGGAGAAAAATGGGGTACCAACATAATATTTGCCCATACAATGTATCTATTAAAAAAAAAAGAAACGTACTTCATCTCTAAAGCAGAAATCTCCTCAGAGTGAAAGAATGGAAAATGCACTTCTAAGCAAATGGAAATAAAAACAAATGGGTGTGGTCATATTAATATCTGACAAAATAGACTTTAAATCAATATTGATTAAAAAGGACAATGAAGGACACATTTTATTCATCAAAGGAACTTTGCAGCAAGAGGATATCACTATCAGATTACGTATGCATGAAATACAGGTGCATGACAGCTCATGAAACAAAACTTACTCAAAAAGAAAACAGAAATAAACACCAATCCCATCATACTAGGAGTCTTTAATACACCACTATTGTCTCTAGACAGATCATCCAAACAGGAGATTAGAAGCGAAATAACAGATCTTAACAGCACCATAGATTAACTGGACCTAACAGATGTCTACAGAATATTCCATCCCCAAACCACAGAATATACAATCCTTCTCAGCAGCCCACAAAACCTTCTTCAAAATATACTACCTATTAGGACATAAAACATTGCTCAATCAATTCAAGAAGACTAATATTCCCCAGTGCATTATGTCAGAGCACAACACATAAAAAATGGAAATGAGAAATGCTTGGAACAACAGAAAGGACACCAACCATTGGAGACTCAACAATACACTATTAAGCAACAAATGGGTTATTCAAGAAATCAAAAGCAAATTGAAAAAAATTTGTGAAGTAAATGATAACAAAGGCACAATATACCAAACCTTATGGGACACAATGAAGGCAGCCCTAAGGGGAACATTCACAGTGCTATGCCTTCATAAAACAGATAGAGAGATCCCAAATCAATAACTTAACTGCCCACCTAAAGACATTGAAAAAACCTGAACAACCCAACCCTAGGAGCTCAACATGAAAAGAAATAAATTAGATCAGAGATGAGATCAAATAAATGGAGACAAAACAATTAAAATTAGAAGAAACAAAGAGCTGGTTCTTTGAAAAAATATATAAGAATAACAATCCCTTAGCCAATCTAATTAAATGGGAAAAAAGAGAAGGCACAAATCAACAAAATCAGAAATGAAAAGGGAGAAGTCACAAAAGATACAAATGAAATGGGAACAATAATCAGATATTCCAAAACATCTACTCTATTAAATTGAAGAACCTGGAAGAAATGGACAAGTTCCTGGACACACACCACCTACCAAAAGTAAACCTGGAGCAGATAAACCTCCTAAATAATCCTATCACATTCACCAAATTGTAAATATAAACTACCTTACTATATCTAGTCAGAATGGCAATCATTTAAAAAATCCAACAACAATAAATGCTGGCGAGTATGCAGAGAAAAAGGACCCTCATTCTCTCCTGGTGTGATTGCAAACTTGTACAACCACTATGGAAAGAAGTGTGGAGGTTCCTGAATAAGATAGATAGATAGAGCTACAAACAGGACCAACAATCCCTGTGTTGGGCATCTACCCTCAAGATGTCTTGTCTCAGCACAGAAACATTTGCCCAACCATGTTTATAGCAGCTCAAAAAATTCATAAAAGATAAGAATTGGAATCAACCCAAATGTCCATCACTGAACATATGGATATGCACTATGGAATTCCACTCAGCTGAAAGGAAAAATGACATAATGAAATTTAAATAAAAGTGAATGGACTTGGGGTTGATCATTCTTAGTGACCTCACACAAGAACAGAGAGTCAAGTGCAGTATATTCTTCCTCATATGCAGTACCTGAACACATTAAACCTGAATAGTAAGAAAACTTGTCAGATGAATTGAGATACTGACAAAGGGGATGAAAGGAATTGGGGAGGGAAGAGGAAAGGGAGGACAGGGAGAATTACACACAAATTTAAACCAATATTTAATGATACCATAAAATTCTTATTTTCATGCAGTAAGCTCTCAAGGAAGCCATGGACAACATCAGGTAAGAGAGGCCCTGAATAGGGTAGGGAGTTGCCTAACCCCAAGGCAAATTAATCTGGCCTATAATTCCCTGTCCCAGGCATTGATTTCTTTCCACTTTGAGCTGTTGATCAAAGAGACTCATGAGGCCCCCATAATAAGACAAGATTATATAAAAGCTCTTGAATACACACGCTAGAGAAAAGGAAAGACCCTATTGCTGAAGATGCCACAGACTATCATCACACAACACCAAGAGACCTTGCTTGATAGTAACCAGGCCTAAGAAGGTAACATGTGTAGAAATTGAAGAAGGTGCTACAAGAGGTGACAGGAAATTGGCCAGTGATATTCTGAGAATGCAGAGGTCACTGATATACAATACCGACCAATGTTCTAAGAATGCTGAGGATACTGGTATGCACCAAAGACCGTCAAGCCAAGAAGTGCTCATCTGTGCAATAGTGAACCTAAACCTAGGTGGGTAATCAGCAGCTTGCTTATTGGCTAAGAGATAAAACTCAGTGGCAAGGGACCCTTAACTGGAGCAGGGATCCATGGCAAACTTTTATGGAAACCAAGAACCTGGGCTCCATGGGGAAACTCCCACTAACCAGAGATGTATATAGAGAGGCTACACCCATTAGAATCTTACTAAATTGACAATGTTTGTCTCATTTAACCTATACTGATCCCACTATCCCTTGGAGATTCTCTTTATGTGTTTCAGAAGGCAGAGAGAACCATGGAGAACCCAGTTCCACCAACAGGACCTGAGGTGTTGCCTGTCACCAAGGCAAAAGATGAATCACCCCGAAATTATGATATAGAGACCAAATGAAATCTTTGAGGAATTGGTGAGATGAGCAAGTCTGATAACCTAGGAAAGGATAATGGAGATAGACACTGAGGTACCCAATATAATCCAAACCAGAAATCCAAAGACATAAGACCTCAACAGTAAAACAGACCTAAAACTCACCCACCGTGACTCAGGGATCTGAGTGGGAGAGCAGACAGAAAATTTGTAGGAGACATGGTGGAGGAAAATATCCAGAATCCAGAGCCATCGCCCCCATCAACAACAGCATACAAAGAGGAGAAAATAAAATCTGACTACCTCTTGTATAATCCATAACCTTCTATCCCATGGACAGCTCCAGCAAGCTCTCTGAGTAAAAAAAAAATGCTCATGCAATCTATCTAATTATTGAAAAATATGGAAAAAATAAAATAATAAAATAAAACAACAAACAATAGAGTGATTAGTAGGGATTTTGCAGTGTATAGAGTTGGGGATCAGGTTACAAAAGAATCGGCTTTAATTTGTACACACTGCATACATGTGTAAAAATATCACACTGAATCCTATATGTGTAAATATGACATTCTGAAAAAATGATGTTGGAGAGGCAGGGTGGGAAAATGTGTCAGCAGGTAGAGGTTCTTACTTGAACCAACCAGATTCAATTTCAAAGACACCCAGGAAAGTCAGATGTAAAAAATGGAGCAAGACTCTGGTATCCTTTTGTGATAGCAGCAAGAGACCATGGTGTGCAATCTCCACCCACAACACAAACCCTCACATGAAAATGTGTGTTTTAAAAAAGTAAAAATGTAAAAATAAAATCTAAATTAGTTAATAAATAATACTGTGAACACAGTCTAATCCATTAATTTAAATATCAAGAAAATAAATTATGTATAAAATAGATTTGAGTTACTTACAAAATTAAATATAAAACTAAGGATATTAGATACAACATAATCCTAATCAATGAGCAAACAATAAATTTGAAGGTCAGAATATTAAATTAATTAAGATTACAATTGTACTCAAATTATCTGAAAACTTAAAATAATCTCACAAAATGTACGCCATTTTGTCAGAAATTAAAAAATTCTAAAAGTACATTGAAAAACACAAAATGAAGAAACCTTGGCAAAAAGTATAGTTAACCAACTTCAAAGGATGCCCAAAGGCTTGAGTAATTAAATCCTGTAGGACAGGTACACATCAGTGCTTACAAAATTAGATATTATCATATATTTATTTTATCTAAAAGAATTGCTTTAGTAGATCTCTGAAAGAGATATTAAATTTGAAATAAGTGTTTTAGAAATCATTTGACAAGTAAAGCAAATATTGACCTTGGATAAGTACATTTAACATAAATATACATTATATTAAAGACTTGCAAAGGGCAGACATTTCAAATATTTATAAGAACCATGGCAGAGTACTTTATGACTTTAATATAGGAAACCATGACTTAAAGGAAATATAAAATAAATTAAAGAGAATATATTAATAAATTTGATTTTATTAGTTAATAACTTTAATACCAAGAGACTTAAAGAAAGTAGAAAGAAAAGAAACAATTTGAATAAAACATCTATAACATTTGCAGTTAAGTATTTAAAATATGTGTAGCCCTTGTTTAGATTTAAAATAAAAAATAAGTCCTAGTAAATATTACACTCTCAGAGGACTTTGCTTAAAGCAGCACTGTACTGAAGCTGTCTTGAACTTGTGGTGTTGAGTCAAGTTCAATAAGGATGTGGATGTAGACCCATAACTAACATGTTCAGTCTGAGCACAATTAAGCCCAAGGATAAGGTAAGTCCCAACAAAGCCAGAGAACACTGTTAGCTGTGTGTGGGCAGAAGGGATTTGCTAAGGAATCTCTTCATAATATTAATGTAAATGTTTTGACAGAAATTTATTATGCAATGCAAATGTGGTTTCTTCTGTCCTCACAATAAATATTGAATGATAAGAATTATTAAATAAATTGTTGGTACTTATCTTTGTAGAGTAAACCTCAAGCCATCATCTTCAAATAAAGGTCCTTACTGATCAATGTGTCATTGATTATATTTTATATCACAGCCTTGTGTTATACAAAAAGATAAACTATTTAGAATATTTAGAAATTTTTATAACAATAAATGTTGATATAAAATGGTTACTACAGATACACTCTAAAGCATTAGATTTAATCAAAAGTTTCCTCCCCACAATAATTTTCATTGTATTGCCTTAAATATTTTGAGTATTACTAACTATGCAAATTTTACTGCTATATATGAACACAATACATAGTTATATGATGCATCAAATAAAATGCTTTGAGTTACAGAAACAAGATTCTTACCTTGTTGATTAAATTTTAAAAGTAAAGACTACCTTAAATGTCTAATAACATTCTTACCCAACATTCACATTTTATGAAACAAATAAACACAATTATTTATTCAAATATACACATAAAATGCTTTGGGATACAAAGAACAATTATTCCTTTCTACTGAGGAAATGTTCTGCTTCAGACATAAAGATTACTTCTCTGACACTATGTACATGTTGATGAATAGCTGTACCTCCATCTACATACACGTGCAGCTATCCTATGCCTACCTTTATACCTCTGTAAAATATCTGTAATTGTCTGACAATTGGCACCTTTTCTCACCATGTGTTTCTCTGTGTTCCACCACTTATTAATTGTGGAACTTGAGGAATATTAATTGAACAAACATTTTGACTTCAAATTAAATGTTCCTTCACTTTATTCCCACTATCTGCAATGAGGTAAACAATAAAAAAATTAAACCATTCATTGGCTTTTATTTCATGATAGTTCTGAATATGGTGCCCAGCTGGCCTTGAGTATCTGAAACTCTTAGACTCAAGCAATCCTCTCTTTTAAATCTCCACATAATCCCAAGCCTGTTTTACAGACCCAACCCACCAAATCTGGTTTTGTCCACCTACTTTAAATGTTTACAGTTGACAAAACTGATATATTTACATGCCAGACAGAACCAGTTTTATCTTTAAAATATTACTACTATAGCTAATAAATTTAGAAACTACTTTTTATAAGGAAGACCTCTAAAAACCTGAAGTCTGGTCCTTTTGTAGTATTGCTTAGATTAAACAATCCTGTTGCACAAGAATCAATGCCTTTATATTTCAATATATGTATACTATGTTGAGAGTGTGAGAGAGGAAGAAACATATGAAGAGAGAGAAGGAAGGAAGGAAGGCAGAGACAGACTTAGAGAGTTACCCAATACAAAATAAGCCATTCTTTAATTTATATTTTATAAGATAGACATGCCCAGCTGGCCTTGAATATCTGAAAGTGTTGGGCTCCGAGAAGAAAGGTAGAGAGGAGAAAGGTGGAGGGAGAGAAAGAAAGGACAGAGAAAGTGGGAAGAGAAATGAGGCAAATGAAAGAGAGAAGCCAAAGGGAAGAGGGGAATGAGAAAGAAGGTGAAAGCAAGAAAGGGAAATGAGAGAGAAAGAAGGGAGGGGACAGAGGTAGAGCATGGAAGGGAGGGAGCAAAGGAAGAGAAGAGAGAACGACAGCAAACTAGGTCTAAAAGATCAGCTGCTATTTAGTAACTCGAATATAAATATAAATACAAAGAAGAAATATATATCTATTCACATTAACAGCAAAACGATGATTTAACAATTCCAGTCACACTTTCGGCAAATGAAATAAGCTGGGAAGAGTAAACCAACCACCGATTTTCTGGCCCATTTGATTATAAAAGACTGAGACATTAAACTGTGCAAAGCAGAAAAAGGCTGACAGATCTTAACTAAATTGATACTGCTCCTGAGACTGTGATAGTGCACTTGTCAGGGTGTAAATTCTTATAACATCAAATAAAAGTGACAAACTTCCCCCAAGGAGCTGGGGTAAATTCTTCTAAAGGGGATTAGTTTATACAGAATAAGTCATGGGTGTGTTCTTTCAATTACTGAGAGTCAAAGTGAAGATGAACTCAGCTAAACCATTTGTCCACCGTTAGCATAAGAAGAGCTAGAGAGATCCCTGGGGATTCACTGAACACTGGCCAGGGCCGCAATTTTGCAATAAAGTGGTCTATATAAAGAAGATTATTATATATTTAAGAAATCTTGTAGGATATTGCTGAGATAGATCTATAGATAAAAGATAGATTATACAGACAGATGATAGGAAGATATGAATGCATATACATATATATATACATATATACATATATATGCTATTTTAGAAACTGTATTCTTTCAATGCCAGTTCAACTTTAATGTCAAAACAGCTCTTAAATGTCTAAATAATTCTTTATTAAGAATTATTTTATTTTGTTTATTTATGAAAGAGGCAGAATTGGAATTCCAGGGCCTTTAGCCGCTGCAAAAGAACTCCAGATTCATGAACTACCTGTATATCTGGATTTACATGTTTACTGGGGAATCGAACCCAAGTCCTTAGGCTTTGTGGGTAAGAGTCTCATTGAGCCATCTACCCAGCCCCAGTGTCTGAATAGTTCTTATGTAACATTCACATCTTGTGATGCACAAAGAACTAAACTGATTTACTCCCAAGAGTGGATTCAGGCAACAAAGAATGAGCCACACCAATGTTTCTAAAGATGCTTGTAAAAGATACTTAGAAAGTTTCTTTAGTCATTTGCATCCCATTGCACATTTTCACTTTAGAGAAATGACAAATTCCTGTGACTTGCAAACTTTGCATAATTTAAGGCCAAATCCAATCCCCTTCTCTGTGGTGTGAGGGCAAGCCATGACTAGGAAAAACCTGAGCTATCCTAATCATGAATGTTCCTAAGTCTCCAATAAAGTGATTCTGGTAAAACATCTCACTGTAAACTGTGTCCCTCATTACTGAGGGGCTCTGGGACTTCCACCAGTGTGGAGAGAGTGGCCATTGTTGGGTGTCATGACAGACTTGAGATGTGATCACCTGATGGACAAAGTTAATTGAGGTATCTCAGGTTCAGTCTGTGTCCTCTTAAAAAGAGGTATATGGGGTCATTTTGTGCTGAGATTTGGACAAAGTGTAAAATACTAAATATTTTTACAAGAAATCATGACTATGTCACAGGGAAGTTAGACTCACTAGGATCATGAGGTTTTAAAAAATATGAGTGGACTAATACAGACAGCCCACGGAGGAGGATATCCAACTGATCAGAGATGGGGAGGGGGGGAATTGGGGAATTCGGGATAAAAACGCATTGTTTGCCCACTAAATAATGTAACTCGTTATGGACAATAAATATATATATTTAAAAAATATGAGTGTCAGTCATGTTGGGCTGTAATGAGAACTCTTTAGGAAATCTTAATGTCTCCCAAAGATTTATTGACAATACTTATCAGTGAACAAAATTGTCACCTTAACACCTACCAAACACCGACAGAGATACGGGATCATATTGTCAGCACCTGGACATCAAAGTCCTTTAATAAGGAGAAAAGAGTACAGTTAGCATTTTTAAACTTCTGGAACATACTTCAGGCCAGCAGTTCTGCTTCAGGTATGTGAGGTCCTCTCTCACCAATAAACCCCTATCTGGTTTGACTCAGAGATATCTGAAACTTCATTCCATCCATATTTCACATTCAGGAGGGATGGCCAAAGGAATAACTTATCCTCTTTGCCTTATTGAATGAATTCCTTGATGTTCACTGGAACTATACTAATGTTCTAACTGTTTATTAGTAGCAGACAAATAATTAGATTTTATTATGGTGGGTTTTTTTCAAAGAAATGTGTTTTGTTTCCTTTTCTTCTTGTCTTCTCCACTCCCCTCTTCTTTTTGCCCTGTTCTCACCATATCTTCCTTTCCACTTTCATGCGTTTCCTTTTTCCTCCCCGTTTTCTTTCTCTTCACCTCCTGTTTCCCTCTTGTGATCTCCTAACTTGATTCACAGCCTATTCTCATCTTCACACCCTCTTATTTACATTTATACAAACATTAAAAGTTGGGATCACATTTAAAAAAATTAACAGACCCATAATGAGCAATGAGACTGAAATAATAATTAAAAGAAAGCCTCCCTACAAAGGAAAACATGATGATGAATTCAAAGTACATACTTAGTGACAAATATCATACCACTTTTTGCCTGAAAAAAATTGAACTTTATGGTTTGGGCGTGGTTTTAGTAAATTAATTTAAAACATAGAATGATAGTCAAAGTATAAATAGCAATGGATAAAAATACTACTGACATTAAAATAAAACATACTAGTTCTCAATATTATGATAGTAATTACAGTCTAGAAAGAAATCAAATACAAAACTCTACCGTTTGAAGAAAGGGAAAACTTGTCCTTCTACATACATTGTATTCAGTGTCTCATACACTTTACTACACAGTTGACATTTGTACAGTACTTTCCATGAACATATTTTTAAATAAAAAATAATTTGAAGTTTCAACAATTATTTAAAAAGCTCCTCAAGTTTGTATAGTTTTGACTACTTTTGGAAGCATCCTATTGATTTTCTCCAAATATCAATGCATTCACCTGGCAGATGAGTAGTCAATGACATTGACCATGAATTGTAAACCATTCCATAATCACCAAGTGATAAGATTTGGTTTCTTTTCTACCTTAGAGCATGTGTTACATTAACAAAGAGTCTCACACTACTAGAAAGAATATATCACCCATCATTTCATTCTCAAGAAATATTTGACAGATCACTTCATTGTAACTGCTTTGTATTATATTATGTTATTTTATAACTGATGTTAAAATATTTTGATGTTTTGATTTTCATGAATCGTCCTGTTTGCAGGAGCTTGGATCACTAAATACTCAAATGCAGAGAAATTATTTGTTTAAGTAGATCAGTTAACTCAGGTTGTGATAGCTCAATCCTTTAATGCCAGCACTTAAGAGGCAGAGCCAGAAGAATTGCCATGAGTTTGAATTCAGCTTGGGCCACATGCTGATTCCAGGCCAGCTTGGGCTACAGAGTGAGACTCTCTCAAACAGCAGCATCAACAACAAAGAGGAGATCCTTAAAACCTGGAAAATAGGTTTGGCAGCCTCTTTCACCATTATAAAACATCCCCTGGTTCTGTAACTTCCTTCCTCTCATAACTGTGCTGGTTCGGTTCATCCCAGTGGTGTGTGTTT
Source organism: Zapus hudsonius (assembly GCA_004024765.1). Classification (NCBI taxonomy): domain Eukaryota; kingdom Metazoa; phylum Chordata; class Mammalia; order Rodentia; family Dipodidae; genus Zapus; species Zapus hudsonius. The sequence goes on along the minus strand of PVHP010038516.1, from coordinate 5,070 downwards.
GACTGTGACAGCTTTATGTTGGCAGCAGTGGTTTTGGCGGAGAAGGGGAACTGGGTATTTTTGAATGAAATTGTGTTTATTCCACTGAACATTTGCTTAAGCAGGTGTGCATTTGAGTTTCACAGTGGGGATTATGAAATATAACATTATTAAAATGATTACTTATATACAGTTTTTCTCACAGAAAAATACATGCATGTTTTAAGAAATATTGGAATCTTTTGAATTGGGTTTGAAGCAGTGATTTGAAAAATAATAAACCTCCTGTAAGGACTGAGCTGAGGATTAGAATTTAGATAATGCCCAACAAAAATTCCAATGCACCTCAAAATTTAAGGAGTACCAGAATTTTTGTCTACAAAGTTAAAGAATTAAAATCATAGACAACCAGATATCAAGGTACAGTGGGAGACTTTATTTAAGGGAACATGGAGAGTTACAGAGTTCTCCAGCCACCAGTGTGGGGAGAACATGTGGGAGAGTCAAAATTTATGCAGTTTAACTAAAAAGGCAGGAAAAGAAAGATAATAGAGGGCTCCCATCATGAGAAAAAACGTTTCATGTGGGGAGATCCTGAGTCCAAGGGCTGGGGTGAGGGGCCTTACCTGGAAAACAAAAGTCCTCCTTCTAGAATGCCATGGAAGAGACTGGCCTTTGTTCCAGGGAAGCTTTCAAACTTCCACTAGGTAAGTCAGAGAGACAGCTGATTGGTCTGTACCTGACCAATAAGTTTTTGCATCTAGGTTTGTGCTCTGGCTAGAGAAACCTCCCACTCAAGAGGAGGGCTCTATGGAGCTTGCCTTAAACTGTCACACTCCCACAGAAACATTTTTATACTTGAATCATACTGTAGCCCTGTTTTTGTAGAGTCATATTTTCTTTTTTGTTTTGGAAGCATGTCCCCGTTATTAGCAGATGTGTAGCTCTAAGTAAATAGCAAGGATTAGGCCTGCATAATAAGAGTTACAACTAGTGGAAAGCATCTGTAAAAACCTCCTTCCTTATGGCTGGATGGTGAGTTGAAGTGCACACAATCCTTATCTGCCTTCCCTGAGAAAGAAAATGTGGTAACAAATCTTACTTCTAACTTACAAAATAAGTTGCAGCCATTTCTATGGGATTAATATGTACAAACATTGATCACGACTATGGGACCCATATTTCTTTCAATGCCAGGGAGTTGATGGCCAGGTAGCCTAACTTCATTCAGAATTTAACATTTATTACTTTTATTGTCTACTGATGTGCCTGTGTCTTTACTTCTCTCTCTTTTTTCTCTTTAAATATTTAAAAATTGGTCTTGAAATTCTCAAAATTATTCCCACCTTAGAAACAAAGAATATGGAGATAGCAGAGTAACTCCTAACTGAAAACTCGATTGTGTCCTAGTGGTGTATAATAATGTTAAATTTATTATGTACTTTAACTCAAATTCAACCATTCATAAAAGAAAAAAGAAAAAAGAAACACAGAAAAGTTTTCCTTTCAGTGAAAGAACCACTTGTGGGATCTCTAGTTTTTCACATATACTGCATTGTCCTTAGTAAGAGGAAGAGAAATTAGAAGGAGGAGAGAAAGAAAGAATGCCCAGAACAATATGTTAACATATTAGCAACCTAATGTAACACACATCTACTTGTGCAAGCATGGGGTCTCTCAGACTCTTCCAGTTTCCAGACTGTTTTCATATAACGATTCTTATTTAACATCATTGGAAGCTTGAGAATTAGTTGGAAAGTTGACACAAGTTCAAATCTCTGAGTCAGAAACCTGCAAAGAAACTGCATTTTTGTCACTTACAACAGAAAAAAAAATATTATATGTGATAAACTCCTTTGAACTTTCACAAGAAAGGACTAAGTTAGACACACACGGATAGTAGCATACTTGATTTAAATTTTCTCCATTTTTGCTGCATGTGTATAGTCAAAATAGGATCCAGTGGGGGAGGGGGAGAAAGAGTGATAGAGAGAGATAAATAGGGAGACAGAGACAGAGACAGAGAGAGAAAGAGAGCACAGCATAGCAAAACCAGGGTTGAAGTGTGAACCTGATGGTAATAAGTGGAAGGCCTGCAATCCTGGCACTTTACACTAATCTGTCTGAGAAATGTATCTTACGGTAGCAACTATAATTGCTTAATGCTTGCCAAAATGAGAACGTTGTCACAGTATTGAAGATTTTTAGAATTATTCAGTTAAACCATTTACTTCTTCATAACTTCATTTAAAATACGTATAAATTAAAGTACCAAAGGACCATACACTCACACTGACTATTTTCTTAGTAACTTAGGGTGGGAGCTGAGTTTCTGGTAAATGTCCAGGATCTTTCTTCTTAGTAATTTAGTAGTGGAGCTGAGTGTTCGGCTGCTTCCTGTTATCCCAGTACCACTCTCCTTGGTTCCTCCTCTTTACCTTTGACTCCAGTAGTGGGGGAACACAACAGCTTATGAACTATCTCCTCAATGTGACTCCTGTGTCCCCTCTCCCAGCCAAGATTTCCTTTGATTTGAAAAGGCAGAGGGGGCTCTTCAGTTAAATGTACTAAGAGCAATATGAACTTACCACCACCTAAAAAACAGTCAAATATTTCTGATTAAACATGACCCCCCTTTTTTTGGGGGGGTAGGGTATTGCCCTATCCCAGGCTGACCTGGAATTCATTATGCAGCCTCAGAGTGGACTTGAACTATTGGTGATCCTCCTGCCTCTGCCTTCCTAGTCCTTGGATTACAGGTATGCATCACCATGCCTGGCTAAACAAGACCTTTTAATAATAGGAAAACAGTATTAGTTGAAAATCCTGGTACTTAATGAAGAACTGTAGGAATTGGATATTTTGGGGCTTATTAAAAATACATGTATGGGGCTGAATAGATGGCTCCACGGATCATAATATTTTCTTTGCAAGCAAGAAGGCTTAAAAGGTTCTGAGGCAGCCTGGGTTTGATTCCCCAACATCCTACTTGGGTAAAGCCACGAATGTCTCTAACCCAAGGACATTGGTTGGCTATAGAGACACAAGAGAATTATTGAGGTTCATCAAACATCTAAGAGACTGTCTCAAGGAAACAAGTGGATGAGTAGTGGAGGAGGGACACCTGATGTTCTTTTCTGACTTCCTCATAGGCAAACCTTATCTACCCACATGTATGTGTACTCCATACATACCACCCCATACTTAACACATGCACTGCACAAATAAATGGAAGGAAAGAAGGAAGGAGTGAAAGATGGGAAGGTAAAAGAATATTTCTTACAAGATATTAATGGAAAATGGAGCAGTGATATGAGACAATTGAAGTAGTACCTGTCAGAAATTAAACTTGTTTGGATACATGAATCTGATAAATATGAGTATCTTATGAAATTACTTTCTTGAAGTTTCAAAATAAAGAATATTCATCTATAGATAGAACAAGCAGTGTTGTCATACAAGCTACAAATCCAACCAGGCGAGCAAGATGTATTCATTAGTGTAATAGTGGCACATATGTTTTGGGGGTAATCAACTGCTCTGATTGGATATAAGGCCCTGATCAGTACTAAGCACATTTACTATTGGGAATCCTTTCAAAAGTCTGTGGTTTTGAAGATCATAGACACCTGAGGGAAGCTTTCACTGTTAGTTGGCTAAAAAGATATTTTTCTCATGAAAAAAGCTCTCTAGAGGCTAGAGATTGCTCAGCCGTTAAGGCATTTGACTCCAGAGCCCATCTACACCAGTTCAATTCCCTAGTAATCACATAAGCCAGATATGCCCATTCTTTCTCTCTCTTTTTCTCTCTCTCTTTCTCTCTCTCCCCCTCTCATTACTGTGCTTGCAAAGAAATAAATTAGCAAAAGCGTATTTTCAAAAAGCTCTCTAGGTGTGTGTGTGTGTGTGTGTGTGTGTGTGTGTGTGTGTGTGCACTTTGATTAATGCTAATCTAACTTTGGGCTGGAGAATCTTCTTTTTGCAAATGGTAGCAAATACTGGTGAGATCCAAGAATCATTAAAATGACAAGAAAAAGAAAGCCCAGTACTTATCACTAAACTAATGATCTCTATCACACCTGCCTGGGCTCAGAGAACATTGCAGTTAGTCCTGGAAAACACAGGAGCGCTGTTCTCACTGCTTGCTCTCACTGCTTGGTAGAAATCAAGGAGACTCAAAACTCACCAAAGTGGACAACAAAAATCTATCAGGAGCTCAGCACTAAGATTTCTATCATACCCTCCAAAGCTCAGGGAACAATGCAGAAGAGGGGGTAGAGGAGTGTCAAGGCCACAGGAGGGAAGGAGTGCCCTGATGTGAACTGTCTGCTTCACTCTTGACTGAACAGTTCTTCCTGATACTGCCATGTGATCAGGCAAAATTTGAATCCAGCATTTAGACATTGATGACGAAGGTTAGAAATAATAACAAAACAGAGAAAGGACAATCTTGATAGAGGAAGGTGCTCAGGGTTTGGGGATAGAAGAGGACAAAAGAGGAAAACAGAACCAGCACATTTGATTTAATTATTGCATTTTCATATGTTACAGTTCTAAATTTTAAAAAAATTAAAAATATAGACTATAATCTGGCTTACACAAAAAAAACTAAAAAAAAGTACAATTTGCATAGTAGAATGGGTTACAAGGAGTGGGGAGTAAGAGAGAAGTGGGGTAATATTTGATCAAATTCATCATATACATGTATGAAAATTGTAAGAAATTCAAGTATATAAACAAATTACATTACAAAAATGCTGTGTTAAATGACTTAAATAAAAAACAATTATCTTCACAAATATGAAAAAAATCAGCTCATAATTGAACTTTTAAATAGAAAATCATAAGTAATTAGTGGAAAAATATTAGAACTAACAGAAAATTCAGCAATTTGCTGCACACATTTCAATTCACAAACACTGATTTGATTTTTGCATATGAACAATTTTCCACACAAAGATAAAATTATGTAAACAATTCCAGTAAAAATAACATTAAATTGGGCTGTGGAGATGGTTTAGTAACTAAAGTCAAATACCTGCAAAGCCTGGCATCCAGGCTCGCTTCTGTAGTTCCCACATAAAGCCTGTG